>CM072511.1:108326692-108471692 GCA_036898135.1 Oncomelania hupensis
GTTGACAGAATAGACGGTTTATTTATTTATTTATTTATTTATAGACATGTCATAGCAAATAGAAGACATCTAATCACAAGAAAAGAAGTAGTATGGACTTGCGTTTGTTTGTCGACAGAGTAGATGGGCTTGGATTAATTAATTAATTAATTCATTCATTCATTCATTTAGTCATTAATTAATTCATTCACCATTCATTGATGATTCATTCTTTTTTTCTGTATCTATTTTGTTGTTGTTGACAGGCGGTCTGGGCGTGGTATGGTGCGTGCTGTGGATGTTGTTGGTGTGTGAGACTCCGGACACCTGCTCTTATTTGTCAGATAGGGAACGGTCGCTCTTCCTTAGGCACGGCGCCAAAGTGGCCCAGGGTGGCAAAGCTGTGGTCAGTAACACAACCCCTCACTGAGCATGATCAATAACGTGAATTTTAACGGTATATTAAAAGACCCGATCGTCCATATATCAATTAATTAATTAATTATTTCCTTTATCCGTTCAAAGTTCAAGCGAAAAAATAGTCAGCAGAATAATACTAAGATGTCAAGTCGTTCAAACAGTGTTGCTTTTGTCATGGAAAAGTTATAAACATGGAAATATTACAAGGCCATTGAGAAAAAATAATTGTACAACTGATGCAACGACGTAGACTACATGCAGATGAATAGTAGATAGCCGAGGGGAACCAAACACTTCTCACAAATTACGCGATTTCTAGAAAAAAAAATAGTAATCCGTTAAAACTTACCAACTAATCATTAGGCTACCTCTCAGGAAATAACCAAAGTCCGCATCCCCTATAGCAATTTTTATAGCAAGAAATTAAAACCCGCAGAGAAATTCAACCCAACATTACCCTTGTGCAGTTTTTGCCACCATTGTGGCTTCTGGGCACAGAGTAGAGGCCCTTTAGCAACCGACCTAGGTCGAACGGTGTTTTGTAAAATTCCAAGAGAAAAAACAATCTTACAAAATATTTATCTTATGAAGCTGCTTCAATCAAACAAAAATTATTATTACAGTGTGCGGTGTTGATTAGGCGCTGTCCAATCAGTGTTTCGCTTGGTAAGTTTGTGTATATTAATAAATAAATTTCCTTTCAGGCGGAGGCGATTCCTTGGCGCCGTATCTTGACGTCGCTGCCCGTCTTTGCCGTCTTCGTGGGGTCGTTCTGCCGAAACTGGGTCTTCTCTATGATGATCTTCCAGCAGCCCCAGTACTTCAAGGACGTTTTTCATATGAGCACTGCTGATGTACGTAAACAAACAAATCAACGTGCAACCATCCAACCAATAAACAGTCAGTTTAACTGACAAATAATGATGAATTTGGCAGTAGTTAGATAGATAATCAATGCTTTTAGGGTCCAGCGGAATACAAACAGCCGAATCAGGACCACTTTGACAGTAGTGTTAATGTTGCTGTTGTTGGAGGTGGTGGTGGTGGTGGTGGCAGGGATATTTGTTGTTGTGTAGAGATGATGATGATGATGATGATGATGATGATGATGATGATGATGATGATGATAATGGTGATGATGATGATGATGATGATGATGATGATGATGATGATGATGATGATGATGATGATGACATTTAACGACACTGATAACGATGATTTTATTTCATGATGTGTATTTGTCCTTCTGTGTAACACTTAACAGATCGGAGTGTACACCTCCATTCCGCCTCTGCTGATGACTGTAGTGTGTGTCGGTGGCGGCTTCTTCTTCGACAAGCTGATGGAGAAAGAATTTGTATCCAGAACCTTCGGCAGGAAATTAGCGCAGACCATGGGTACGATTGTATTTTGGCTATCGCTTTAAAGGGTCAAGGTGTGTGTGTGTGTGTGTGTGTGTGTGTGTGTGTGTGTGTGTGTGTGTGTTGTGTGTGTGTGTGTGACAATGAGTTTACTTAGGAAATTGCATTGTTGTCACACTAAAAGGTAATATAATGAGTAATTATTGCTCACATCGGTCTCCAAGCTTTGAATCTAAGGCGTAGGCTATCTTCTTTCTTTGTTGTGTTTAAAGCCAAATTGTGTCTATTAATACTATACACACGTACACACTTTCGTAGGGATCCTATTTTAGACGCAACCCTGATGCTATTAATGGTTATATAAACAAATGAATTAATCGATTTTATATAAAAACAGTACTTTTGAAAGAGGTTTGTGTGTGTGTGTGTGTGTGTGCTTAATTTTATTTGTTTACCGGTGGGGCAATGCTCACTATGAATTTGAAAAAGATGTGTGACTTAGATGTGTGACTCAGATGTGTGATCTTGAGGAAGAAATATATATTTTCAAATATAATAACACAGTGCTACATAATGTGTCGACATGATTAGGCTAAGCTTTACTATAGTAACAGATTTTAGCCCTCACGATATCGTGCATTACATTGTATCATTTTATGAAGTTATTTATAGAAATGACATCATTTAACTCAAACTCTTGGTTAATGTGCAGGCTTCGGGACAGAGGCAATATGTCTGATTTGTCTGTATTTCGTGGACGACAGTAAAATCGCGCTGGTTGTGTTCTCCATCGGGGTTGGTTTCAGTGGATTTGCCATCTCAGGTATGTTGCATCATCGTCGTCGTTATCTAGATCTACTGCTTCCTTATCGTTTAAAATTCTCATCAGTTGTCAGTATTGCACCTTCGTCATTTGCAGCTACATCAACAATAGCTGTCATCAGTACTTTACTTTTCATCATGCAGCTCACGACGTTGTCAGTCGTACTCGTGGTCGTCGCAGTGTAATTTAAAGGGCACCCTGTGGCCCCCTCGACAGATCCTTTTACCGTTCACAATGAATGTGGCCCCACCGAACAAATAGCTAATAACAAAAAATTAACTATTTCGAAAGCATAGTTATATTTTTAATCAATAAATTCCGCAGTTTTGTGTTGATCATTAGCAACCGCTAGACACACCTCATGAGCTAAACTAGCATCTACCCCAAACAACAGAACACACTCTTGAAACCAGAGGGGATCTTTAAAAGGTATGCATGTATGTGTGTACATGTGTGTGTGTGTGTTAAAATAACCAAATTGTTTATGTATGAGAACTTTTATGACAAACGTTTCAGGTTACCAGGTGAATCCTTTGGACCTGTCACCGCAGTTTGCTGCTTTGATCGTGGGCCTTTCACGTGTTGGTAGCGTAGGCGCCGTCCTGGCCACCCAAGTAGCCTCTGCAGCATTAAAATACGAACATGTAAGCCTTCTTCACCAAGACTGCCTCTTCTCATTTCTTTCTTACTTACTTTCTTTCTTTCTTTCTTTCTTTAAATGTTCTATACATTTAGCTTATATATTTGATTATGTTTATCTTTTTTTTATTCTTCTTCTTTTTTTTAAATCAGAGTCCACAGCGGTGGCAGATTCTGTGGCTGGTGGCTGGGGTCATTCACTTGGTGGGCGTCATAGTCTACGACATTTTTGCCAGCGGCCACGCGCAACCTTGGGACCCGTCTCAGAAAACACAGGCCACATTCGTCGTATGTGAGGACAAATGCGACGTCAATGAAAACGACCCGCTCCTCTCCAAAGCCATTGTCAACGACACAGAATCCTGGGAGAAATCGTTTGAAGATTCGCTCATACTGGGCTGACGGAAAAAAATTAAGACCGCATAATTTCTACGCTATGGATCGTTTTTTGTACACTTACATGTACAAAGGTACTCCGCTCGGGTCTGCCGTTGCAGACACCTAGGACACCGCTAATTGGACAATGGGTAACATTTTTTTTAAACAACTAAAACCTCAATGCTAAATGCATACAATAATTAGTTTTAACATATATTGTTGGACCATGCAGTCTGTGTTCACGAGTAGTTTGGGGCGGGCTCTAACTTTAAGAATGAGATTTCTGCAAAGAGCCTGGTTATGGAGGTGCTTGGAAGCCTAGCTATACAAGTGTTGTAAATATATGCCTTGCGTTCGGTCTATCGTTAATTATTTCAGTATAAGTTTGTACATTGGAATTTTTCTATTTTTCATTAGTTCAAAGCGTTTTATAAATCCAATTTTTTTGATGTGATATTACCCGATCAGAGGAGCAGGAGAGCCACATACAAACTCTGAGGATAATGCTAAAGATTTAGAAGGCAGACTAATGCTCTCTAGGTCACACTTTTGGTTCAATATGTATACATGTACACGAAAGAATTAGATGTACTTAAATTCTTTGGTGCACTGCACATGTAGGCAACGTTCTTTACAACTGCTCGTAGAGTTAATGTACAGCACCAGATTTGTCATGAGTGCAATATGTAAAGGACGTAAATTTGCACGTGAGTGCATACGTGGGTGCGATTGCGTGCGTGCGCGTGTGTGTGTTTATGAGAGAGAGAGAGCTAGAGATAAGAAATGGTGATATACAATACGATACATATGAGATACAATCGTTCATGTACCATAATTGTATCATGATTTTACTGCGTTATCAATTTTGTCTATATTATCAAATAATCAAAACAATATGTCTAAGCTTAGTCCTATCTTATCCTAGCCTAGCCTATCCCGTAACTCGGAGGTCGTGGGGGCACCACAGATGATCTTCAACCAGCATACTCCATCTTTCCCTGTTTTCAGCAACCCTGATTGTTTCGCTCAGTGTCAAACCAGTCCATTCTCGAATGTTGTCCTCCCACCTCTTTTTCGGTCTCCCTCTTCTTCTACCTTCTTGCACAGTACTAAGCTTAGTACTAAAATGAAATTAACTTATTATAATTGTGCAACAGCGCATTTGCTGTGTTTATTTATGCCATAACAGAAGATATTTTGTCACTAATGTGTATAATGTTTGCAATTGCCAGTATTTCTGAATAAAGTCATAAGGAGTGTGTCTGTGTGTGTGTGTGTGTGTGTGTGTTGTTGTTGTTGTTTGTTTTAATGTCTTTTTCACCGAAATGATAAGACAAAAACAAAAACAAATGAAAACAAAATAAAAATAAAAATAAATAAAAACAAAGAAAATAAATTGAAAAAAAAATAATTAAAAAAAAATAATTATGAGCAAATGACATCGACGAGTCTCATATAAACTTACTAACTGAAGAACCAATGAACGTCTTCGCTAAACTAATACATACACCAAAACTAATATTGCCCAAAGACGTAACATTATTAGGCAAACTATTACGCAGTTGATTGCATTCAAATAAAACATGTTTCAAAGAAAACATTTCATTACATATACATTTGACGTTCGTACAATATTTAGTTCTGATGGAATTTAGATATATTCTATAAGCCATCGTCACAACAGTTCTGGGAATGCCAATATGTTGGTCAAAGAGTTGATTAAAATGACATTTAGTTTTAACTTCCTTTTCAGTTAAAACATGCATCTCTTTAACTGACAGGGGTATATTTAATTTTACTGCATTATTATTTTCGGCACCAGTTTTTGCAGCTCGGTCAGCCCAGTCATTAAAGAGAAAACCACAATGAGAAGGAACCCAACAAAAGTTAACTTCTGTTCCATTAATTATAATACTATGAATCAAGTTCTTAATTTCAAAAATAATTTCTTTTCTTTCTTTACTGTTATTAGATTTTAGAGCTTCTAAAACTGATTTTGAATCAACACAGATGACTACACTAGAAACATGTAATGGGAGATTTATAATTCTATTTAAAGACATCAGTATTGCTATCAATTCTGCAGTGAAAATGGAATATCCTTTTCCTAAATAAAATGATTCTGTAATTTTAAAGTCAGGAATAACAAAACCTGCTCCCGCATTACCATTTTCTAAGACCGATCCGTCAGTGTATATCTTAAGTTGTGCTGAATACTTTTCATATAAATGATTACGAACATCAATTATCATTAAACCTGGGTTATTATACTTAGTTTCATTTGTTAAAAGAATGTCAAAGTTAGCATTTTCGAGTTCCCATACAGGTATTGGTGACACTATGTTCTGATTACATACAAAATCTGTTTTTTCAAGATGTTTCGGAATTATGTCATATGTATAAGTTGCTATCGTTTGAAAACATTTAATTTTTTGTGAATGTTTAGGATAAGATATATCTGATCTTAAATATAGTTCCTCATGCGTACTATTATCTACTGCATTTGCTCTTAGAACATACTTAGCGCATGATAATTTTCTCCAATCGTCCAAAGGCATAACTCCAGCTGTTTCATACGCTCGCATTGTGTTAGTGTGTACAGGAACTCCAAGAGCCAATTTGATAGCCTTACTGTCTAAACTCTGTATTTTTTTAATATAGCATATGGGGGCAGAAAAATAAGCCTCTTGGCCGTACGTTAATTTAGATCTAACAAGCGCACATGCTAAATGTACTAGAGATTTAGGGTCCTGTCCCCAAGGTTGTTTGAGGATAATTTTTAATAAATTATAACTTTTGACAGCTTGTTGAATTAAATATTCAATATGTTTTTTCCAATGTAATTTATGGGTAAAATAGACACCTAGGAATTTAACTTCTTTTACATATTTTAATTCCTCATGTTCAATGTAAATTTTAGGCAGTTGTCTAGGTTCATGACCATTAGTAAACAAAATCATACTAGTTTTTTCTTTAGATAGTTCCAATCCATTTTGATTCATAAAATAAGTAATATTATTTATTTCTAGTTGGTATAATTTTGCAACATGTTTAATTTCATAAAGAGATGTTTTCCGTCTCAAAGATACATTCATCCAAAGGGCAATATCATCAGCGTATTGAACAATCGATATTCGTTTGCTTATAACTCTTGGTAAATCATACAATAAGATATTAAAAAGAAGCGGTGAAATTACTGAACCTTGTGGAATTCCCATATCTATAGTGCGATGAGTAGAATATGAATTTCCAACCTTCACACTCATTTTACGACGTTTAAGAAAGGTTCTGATGTAATTATAAATATATCCAGATAATCCTATCTGTTTCAACTTGTACAATAGACGAGCGTGCCAGACCCTGTCATACGCTTTTTTTATATCAAAAAATGTAGCCAAAATGCTTTTTCTTTTAGCAAATTGCCTCTTGATGTGAGTGCTTAATTTTACTAAATGATCTACTGTTGATCTGCCTTTTTTAAATCCTGCCTGGTTATTTGGGATGACATTATATTTACAACAAAAATAAGTTAGTCTATCCAAAATAATCTTCTCCATTAATTTACTTACATGAGATGTTAAAGAGATAGGTCTGTAGCTAGATGTTTCAGCTCGAGGTTTACCAGCCTTTAAAATGGGTATTACTAGAGAAGATTTCCATATATCAGGCAAAACTCCTCTTTTCCAGCATGTTTGAATAATTATAAGCAGAATACGAATCCATTCATCAGGAAGATGATTTAATAACGTATACGACATGCCGTCAAGTCCTACAGCAGACTTTTTTGAACCAAAAGAAAATAAAGCATCTTTAAGTTCTGCTAGAGATATGTTTGAATTAATAAAAATAGAATTGTCTGGACAAGGATCTTCATACTGCTTTGTAATTTCCATAATTTTTCTAGTTTGTAAAATATTACATGACAAACTTGTAGAATTACTTTCATTTGAAAAAACATTTACAAATTCTTCTGCTTTCTCCTTGGGAGAAGGAAAAGTATTATTAACTAATTTAATAGGACACTGTGGTAAGTTAAAACCATTTCTCATTTCAGCAACCTTTTTCCAAGTCTTAAAAGAATCTTGTGAACTAGAAATTTCATTGAAACAAAACGTGGACCAAAACTGTCTTTTTTCAGCAGCTATTATTTTGTTACATGTTATTTTTGCTTTTTTCATATCATTAAAATGTTGGTCTGATCGTGATTTTAACCAATTTTTATACGCATGTTTTTTCTGTTTTACTGCTGCTTCACAAACCTCATTCCACCATACATTACCATTGCGAGATTTTTTCTTAGCTGATCGTTTCTGAGGAATAGAACTACTAGCAGCTAAATGAATGTTTTTAATAAAAGTTGAATACATATTATTTATGTCATCATCATGCACAAAATCTGTATTATAAGACATTAATAAACTTTGAAATAACTCCCAGTTCGCACGATTATAAACGTACTTTGGAATAACATCAACATCTGTTTGAGTGTCAATATTATTATTCAACGTTGTAACGATAGGCAGATGATCGCTGCCCAGAGAATCAGTCTGAATATCCCACTCACAGTCAATGGCTAAAGTAGATGAAACAAATGTCAAGTCAATAGCTGATGGTCGATGAGAAGAAACGTCAGGTATACGGGTGACTTGACCATCATTTAGCAAGATAAGGCTGGAATTTAAAACAGTTTTAACAAATGACATATTTGTTGTATGTAGACAGTCTGTGTCCCATATCGGCGAATGTGAATTAAAATCACCGTTAATTATCCAGTTTTCGGTGTCCGGAATAGCTTGAATCCAGTCAAAACTGTTGTTAATAGGACCTCTTGGAAAATATACTGTCAAAATATTCAAACATAAATCCTTGTTGACCTTGAGTTCAATACACGCTGAAAAAACGTCACTCGCATCTTTAGGTACTGGAGAGCTTTTCACATTATAGCCCAAGTCGTTCCTAATATAAATAGCAGTTTGAATTTTATTCCTACCGAAGTTAGTAACTGGCGGATAATAAAAACCTTGAAGCTTGGGTAACTTATTCCTGTTGATGTTTAAAGATTGCAATGTTAATACGTGATGATCCTTATTGGATAAATAGTTACATAAATACTGTACATTTGTAGAAATGGATCGACAGTTCCACTGGAAAACTGATAGTCGCTCTGTTTTCATAAATAAAAAAAAAAATAATAATACAAACACCAAAATTAGTCTAAGAAATAATAACAATAGTTACCAAAAGTTTGCTTAGTTACAGAAAATAAAATTAAAATATTGTTAATCCAGATCACAGCAATATAACTTCCAGTTACCGATAATCAGTTCTAACTAGTGTGTGTGTGTGTGGGTGTGTGTGTGTTTGTGTGTGGGCACACTTACACGGTGTTATCTGGACAAACCAATGAACATCTACATAACTTGTTTTGACAGACCTACTTGTTTTGACGTCAGAACAATGATCCGTTAGGTTTAGGGCTGGGTTAGGGTTAGGGTTAATGTTCGAACACTTGAAAGTACTTAAAAAGGGGGACGAAATATGACCCATTGTCAGCACAACGTATGTGGCGTTTCAGGAAAGTCATGATAATACTGTGTACCATCGGCTGTGTGTGTGTGTGTGTATGTGTACGTGTTCGCTTGTGAGTGTGTTTAATAAAATATTGTATATTTGAAGAAAGAAAATAAAGCCAGCAGACTACAAATAAGATGGTACGCCATTCAACAGTGCCCAGGTCATGGAAAATGTATAGTCTATCAGTGATGTCGTTTTCGTCGGCAAATCGGCCATTCACCGATAAAATTCCAAAATGTCCGAAACAGTCATGTTCTGATCGGCCCACTGTCCTAAGGTTTTACGCCTCAATCGGCCATCCTTTGTCCGTTTTTTGTTTGCTTGTCTCATGTCTGTTTTGTTGTTATTGGTTCTGGCCATATTAATTTCCTATCGGATAAATAAAGGTGCTTTGAGTTATTGTCGAACATCGCGTATCGGAAGCGCCATGCAGACGAAACATGCATCAGCAGAGAGAGTTAGACTAACTCCCCTTGTTGTTATTGGCGTGCTTCCGGCAATAACACTTTTCCTTTTCGAAATGCCGCCGAAAAAGAAGCCGAAACTTATCTGAAAACAGCTGAAAACCAGCACATGCTCTTAAGAGTCAAGCTGCATCAGGGAAGCACTGTCTGTGTGGGAGAAAGCTAAACTCAGAAAGGTTTAAAGTGTAAATCTAGAAGCCTGTCTTCAGAGATTGAGGGACATGACCAGCACATTTTATTATATTTTGTTTTTGTTTTATGTGTTTGCATCAGGGATTCACCGAACTTCACAGTTCAGTTCAAGAGTTTATTAGTCATCCATTCTAGTCATTTAATCAAGTTTTATATTGTTTTGTTGCTAATAAATGTAAATGAAACTTTTTTCGTCAGTGTTAGCCTATGTGTGTGGTATTAAGCTTAGTTGCAACATTTTTGTAAGTCAAAATAATGGCCGAAAGATTTTGAAAATGTCCTAAAGGTTTGTGACTGAATTGGCCAAATGGCCTGTGCTGAAAATTTCTAGCAACATCACTGGTCTACATACGCAGTATCGCAAAACCATTAAAAATTGTATGACTTTAAAAAAATTATTTAAATGTAAAATGTACAAAATGGTAAAAACCTTTTGCAGGCACAAATAGATAGATGAACATGTTTATCAAAGGTATCATCCCAGGACTACTAGTACGAAGCATTCAACTTTTTGTCTCTTTCTTTCTCAATCTCTCTTTCTGTATCTGTCTCTGTCTCTCTCTCTCTCTCTATCTCTCTCTCTCTCTCTCTCTCTCTCTCCCCCCCCCCCCCATGCATCAAAATGTTCTCATACTACACAACATGCTTACACCAGCAAGCATACACAAACACACACAAATGTACGCTCTATACACTCAACGCACATATATTCGCAAACATACACGCACTCACATACAGGACCTATAGAAAGTATAGATTTTGAGGCGTGGTATATAAATGGATCCATGTTGTTGTACGTATATATGATATTTAGCAGTCAGTCTCCTCTCTGAAAATCCTTACCGGGAAGAGAGGGGACTATAAACTGATTTAAAAAAAAAAAAAAATTGTACGTATGCCCCGCAAGCTATGATTTCAAATTGTAGATGGTAGGATAATCTTTGATTATGAAGCGCGGTAAGCATTTCTTTCTAATATATAAGACTCCAAGCTCCGTGACAATGCGTCATGTTGTTTCTGCCATGGCAGCGGTGCAAAGCTACAGAAGAATTTTTGAACTAATTTTTTGTACTCTCACGCGCGCAACAATGCGAGTCTATGCATTCATTTTTCTTGCTAGGACTACTTAAGGTTACGCCAGATTTGTTGTTGTTGTTGTATTGAAGTGGGATTTTAAAAAAAAAAGTATAGGAAGGATTAATGTGAACTGTTACTGTGTTACTATAGTCTACAGTACACAAAATACCGCTGCAATTTATGCCAGTCACCTGGATGTGTAGCAGCGTAATACTACAGATAAAATGGTATACAGAGGAGCAGCAGAATATCTTAGTATCTTAGTAGGAGTTCATGTTCATAGGTGGTGGGTTCTGTCAAAGTGCCTATATAACTGGCACTTCGGTTAAGTCCAAGCTGTCCCCAGCTATAGCTTTGACAACATCGACAAATTTGTGTTTAGATTAACCCCCTGAAGCCCAGGCGTATAATTATTACATAGAATGAGTTTGAGTGGTGAGCAAACATCCTGTTAATCGATATCTGAATGAGCGTCGATCGAGACCGATTTAAACTTAAAGACTTAGTCATGCAAATGGATTCCTCACTTAGCCATATAGATCATTGCCCAAACAAGAGAGCTAAGACCTTCTTCATAACCAAATCTGTTATACAAGTAAAGCTCTATACCCCGAGGAATTTCAGACTAAGGCACTTTACAGTGATTCTTCAATTCTTCCCACCCTTTCACCTGGCGTTTAAAGCTTCGCCTGCTATCAGATCCGTGTATGTCTATGTACATGTAAGAAATTTGCAAGGCATGAAAAGAAAGACTGTATGCTTCCTGTCATTTTGGAGGTGAGCATACCGAAATAATTCTCTCTCTCTCTCTCTCTCTCTCTCTCTCTCTCTCTCTCTCTCTCTCTCTCTCTCTCTCCCTCTCTTTCTCACTCGTTTGATGTTGGTGTTTTTCTATCAGTAGTTGATTCAGCCCCAATGCTGAAGTCCTGATAAAGTAACTCAGATTCGTTTATCCACGCAACCCGTTCAATCAGCAACAAGGCACGGAGTCGTTGTATAAAGTTTTCAAACTTTATTCAGCGTACATCAACAACTGCATTCAATCGCCTTTCCACTTTTTCTTCCCCAACTTTTACAACAACGCTACTCTTTTTTTGAAACAGTGCGGCACGTATATAGTCTCTCTATACTCCAGAACAATTTAGGACACTCCAGCGTAACGCACCACAACCAATAAAAATTAACTTCGTCATCACTGTTTTACGTCATACAACTTTCCTTTCCGTCCAAGAATGTTCTCAAATATCTACACCCATCAAAAAGCTTCGATCGACAGTAAACAAGCAAATCTAGAGAATTCTCCAATAATATCGACCAACTAAAATTACCAACGTTATACAAAGCTTCTTCTAACAACAATGCAAACTCAAATCAAAGGTAAATACACTCTATTATTGAAAACTTTGCAAAGCGAAACGATTAAATCTATCGTGCGCGTTTCAGACATACTATCCTTCGCGTTTCAACGTAACTCTCTCTCTTTCTCTCTCTCTCTCTCTCTTTCTCTCTCTCTCTCTCTCTCTCTCTCTCTCTCTCTCTCTGTATATATATATATATATATATATATATATATATATATATATATATATATATATATATATATATATTTATATATATATATATATATATATATATATATATATATATATATATATATATATATATATATATATATATATATATATATATCAGCCACATCCTCCCTTCTCCTTGTACATAGGGTGGAGGAGGGAAACATATCTTTCCTCGGGCGGCTTGAGTTGGATCCTGTATCGGCCAGCGCCTTGAGTCGCCAAGAACGGCGAAATATGTGCGCTATACAAATACCCAATAATAAAAAAAATAATAATTTCCCCCTCCCTTTTTTCTCCCGTCTCCTCTCCCTCCCCCACAATTTTTCGGACGATAACAGAGAGAGAGAGAGAGAGAGAGAGAGAGAGAGAGAGAGAGAGAGAGAGAGAGAGAGAGAGAGAGAGAGAGAGAGAGAGAGAGAGAGAGAGAGAGAGAGAGTTTATTTGATAGCTCCGGTAATAATTAAATAATGACGTCACTGTGATGACGTCGCCAGAAAGGTATAGACATTGTAGCGGAGACTGTTTCTCACTCTCACTCAATCAGTCTCCCGCGGTCTACAGTCCTCACTCCGCACAAAACATGTGTAAGTTTAATCGTGCACTAACCAACTGCATTGTCAACCACAGCCACGACGAATGGACGTGCAAGGAGGGCGAAGATAGTACTCAGTAGGATCAAAGAAAGTACAGCTACGCAAAGAAGGTTCATCTCGGCGAAGGCCTATATAAAGTTACAAAACGTAGCCACTCGTAGCGCCCCCCAGCGATTCCCGTGATAAATGATTCCAAGGGCGATAATTTGTTCTTAGCGCTATGTAAACAAACCGCTTCAGTAGATTATGTTCCGGACACTCGCTTGCTTAAATTAACAAGCGATTCTGCTTTTTTTTTTTGAAAGTAAGTTAATAAGTGTCTGGTTTTAATAATGTAAATACAGCTTGCCAACAAGTTGCTTGAATTATGCATTCAGCCGATTAAATTACCGTACCAATGCTGATGATTCAGTAGGCCTGTACTCGGCCTGTACTCATCCTAGATCCGTCAAAACTCAAACCCAAAAGTAAGCTTGAATACCGGTAATAGCTTTTCTGAACATTGATTGATTATTATTTAATCATTATTATTTAATCAGTTTATAGTCCCCTCTCTTCCCGGTAAGGATTTTCAGAGAGGAGACTTTCTGATTCTACTACATTGATTGATTTAGCATTTCCAGTTAATAACTGTGTTCCAATCTACTGTTCATCTCATTTACACTGCACTTCTGATTTTAATCGCTGCTAACCTACTGTTAGGCTCTCATCTTAAAATTATATTTACTGCTTTCGATCAACTGTGTAAATAAGCCTATAAATTATTAGGCCTACTGTTTATCATCATCATTTTCATCATCATCATCATCATCATTATGGTTTAATATAGGCTATCTCTATAATAGAACTGTAGTTGCAAAAGGAAATTTGATAGGTTAAGATAGACTAAAGAAAAAGAACAGACATGTGTGTGTATGTGTATATGTATATATTGCACAATGTTAATATTCTTCTGCCAAATTTAACTCTGAAATTTACTCGCACAGGGATAGGCTTATATAAGCATGCTTGTTGCTTGTCCCTGCTGCTTGTGATGTATATATTTTATATGTATTCTGAAGAAATAAATAATATATAAACCAACAGACATCAAGACTATAGAAGTAGAGAAATAAAGCAATGCAACAAGAAGAGTGAACAGTGAAGCTTTTAAAGAAAACACATTTAACGTTTAAAAGCATTATTTTTTTTGCATGAACCATTACATTGGAAATTGCACCTAGATAAGACCAAAAAGTGCAACAATAAAAATAGTCAAATAAGAAATATTTGTAGTCATTTATAATATTAGATCTGTACATTGCAGCACGCGGGTCTAGAGGAAAACTATTCTAAGTGACTTTTTTGAAATTTTACAGGAGAAGCAAAAAATCGTCCTATTTCAATAAAAAGTAATTTTATGGTCTGAAACCCATATATGTAGGAGATAAATGGATCGTGGTCTGTTTTTGACAATACTTTTCTCAAAAATCTTTTCCTATCTTGTTAAAATTTCAAAAAAGCCACTTAGAATATTTTCCTTCTGTAAAATAGTATGAGTAAAACTACTCTATCTGCCACATAGAATAGTTTTCCATTGAAAATGTTGAAATATTAATGGAAAACTATTTTATGTGTCAGAAAGAATAGTTTTCCTCCATTGCTGAGAAAAGGAAAGAAAAGAAAATTATTGTAAGAGTCAAATAGCATACTTTTCCTCTCGAAAAATTTTGAAAACTGAGGGAAAAAAACACAAAAATCAACTTACACATGATACACTTACAATAGTTTTCTGTAACAAACAAAAGAACGAGAAAGCAACACTGTATACTCATCCTCAAAAACGAGTTCCCAATTTTATTCAAACCAAATACAAAACCGTAACCTTATCTTCATTTTCCAAAGTACCATTAACATAAAATAATTAAAATCATATTAGACATAAGTCGTTATGTACTACTCTTGTACCACTACTACTTATGTATTTTATTAGTGCACTAAAAAAATAATGACAACGTGTTATGCAGCTACCAAAATGAAATAGCATTGATAAAGTGAACAAGACTGGTCAAATTACACTGCATTAATACACAAAAAGACTTTTATTTAGATCTAGTACAAATGGAGCATTGCCTGTTGCGCTCTCTTAGTATGATGCACTTCGAGAATAAAACTTTCAACGGTCATCAACGAACTGGCTTTGGAGAGAGAGAGAGAGAGAGAGAGAGAGAGAGAGAGAGAGAGAGAGAGAGAGAGAGAGAGAGAGAGAGAGAGAGAGAGAGAGAGAGAGAGAGAGAGAGAATGTGTGAGAATTCTTCATCACCCTAGCCTCCATCACTTTATCATCTTCTCTCCAACATCCAACACCACTACAAAAATTTTGGCGCTGCGAGCAGGATCAAGAAAGATGACAAACCCAAGGAAGGCATATAAGAAGGCAAGGCAGCTGAGGAACCGACCAGTGGAAAGCGAGAGCGAAGAGACTACCCTCATCCAGGAAGGAGGGGCCCACAAAGGCGACACCACACCTCATCACCCATCCAGTCACGAGAGGACATCAGAGGCGGCGCAAGATGACATTTCTTCCACCCACGCACCCTCCTCGACCATGCAGAAGTTGTGGATGATGCCACCCCACCCCCCCCCCAAACTTCCAACCTTCACGGGGGATGGCAATGACGTCGAGGACTTCACACAGGAGGCGCGGCGAATCCTGGGCCACTGCCAGCTGGATGGTGGTACAGCTATGGAGTGGCTGCTTCAATCGCTCCGCGGCTGTGCCCGACAGGAGATCATCCAGCGGGCAGACGTGAAAACGGCAGAGGAGGCCCTGGGTGTCCGACCAGAGGGGAGCCACCAGCACTTTAAGCAGGTTCCACAGCTGGCAGCAGGGAGCAGGAGAGACCGTGCTGCAGTACGGCCAACAACTTCAGCAGCTGGCCCTGCGGTCCAATACAAGAAAGGTTGGCAGCATCCCTGACGAAATGCTGCGTGATAAATTCGTTGAGGGGCTCAAATCACAAGACCTTCGACGGGAGCTCCGCCGCATCATTAGGGGAGATGATGTCTCCTACCTGCGGGCCAGAGCGGAAGCGTGACAACCCAACAACAGACAGCAACGCCGGTGCCCGACCCCCAAGGAATGGCGGCTCTGCAGAGTCAACTAGCAGAGCTGAAGGAGCAGCTGCAGCAGCTAAAGCAACGTCCACAGTCGGCTCCTCAACGTGACACCAGAACTGCCGTCTGCTGGGTTTGTGGCCGAAGGGGCCACCTCCAGAGGAGCTGTCCTCAAAGACAACCCCACGTCCAACCACCACGAGGACAGCAGGGAAACTGCTAGCCCCGTTGTCGAAACACAGGCAACAGGGGGCAAGGGCAGTAAAAGGCTGATTGGCGATTGCCCCACGACAACCGCACGCATCAATGGCCGAGCTGTGCAAGCTCTCCTCGACACGGGCAGCGAGGTAACGACTGTGACGCAGACCTGGGTCACCGAGAATCTTGGTGACGTTTTCCTTCAGTCGTCCCACCTCAAGCTGCGGGCAGTAAACGGCGCAGAGGTACCCTACTCTGGTATCCTGGTCGCCGAGCTGCAGTTGGACGGGACCACGTTTTCTGGTATTCCCATCCTGGTCGTCAGGGAGCCCACGGAACCGGTCATGAGGGAACGCAAGAAGCGCCTGCCGTTGTTGGTCGGGATGAACGTCCTGGGAGAGTGGATGACAGCCAGTCCGACCAGCTTACCTCAATGCCTGTTTGCGTCCATCCAAGAAGTGTGACATGACAACACCTTGGTCCAAGGCATCGCCAAGACAGCAGTACAAACAGTGGTCCCACCCTTCGCCATAGCCACTGTGCGAAAGACCTCAACGCAGCGCCCTACGCGACAGCTACTGGCGTCACCTTTAGCACAACCCCTGCCTGGAGGTCTGCTGATCGTTCCGACCCTTGTCAGCGGTGACGCTTCACAGCGATACGTGTGAGTAGCCAATCTCTCAGAGATGGACGTCATCCTTCCAGCCCGGACTCCACTGGCGTCACTGCAGACAGTAGAGGATGTCCAAGGAAAGGACGAGGTGGCATTCACCGCCACTGTAAATGAACTCGTGGTCACCATCGGAACACCATCAGGACAGACCACCAAGAACAACATTCCCTGCCCCACGTTCGATGGCACAACCAGACAGTGGGAACTTCTTCAACAAGTCCTAGGCAAGAACAGAGAAGCCTTTGTCCAAAACGAGTTGGATTTGGGCTACACGGACATCGTCCAACATCAACTGCGGACGAGAGACGAAGTGCCCGTCGCACAACCCTACAGGCGCATCCCACCTCACCAGCTGAAGGAAATCCAAGACCACATCAGAGGACTCCTGGAGAAGAACAACATCGTCGAGAGCCACAGTCCATACGCGGCACCAATCGTCGTTGTGCGAAAGAAAGATGGGACTGTGCGGCTATGTGTCGACTATCGCCGCCTAAACGCCAAGACGGTTGGTGATGCGTATCCGCTATCTCGCATTTAAGTCCTTTGACGCGCTGGTTGGGGCCCAATACTTCTCCACGTTGGACCTGGCCAGTGAATATCACCAAATCGCCATGGACCCCCGAGATCAACCCAAAACAGCCTTCGTCACTCCTATGGGCCTCTATGAGTACACCCGGATGCCAATGGGTCTAATCTCGGCCCCCACCACTTTCCAACGGCTGATGCAGACTTGTTTCTTTCTTTCTTGCTTGCTTGTTCATCAGACAAAAACAACAAGCAAGCAAGCAAGAAAGAAACAAACAAGCGAACAAACATCTGAAAATAAAGCAGCATAGATCTAGGTTATTTGCAAACAGCAACAAGCTGCTAGTACTATTCTTTAGCATTACGGCATAGGCTAGCCTAATGACATTTTGGTGGCATACTAAATAGTGTGTCGTCTCTGTCATTTCTTTCTCACCATCCCCATGCATAAAAAGATACAAATACCCAAACCGACACACGTCTGTGTAAAATGTAAACTCACCTTATCAATATTGTCTTGGGCTAGAATCGCCACAACATTGTTAGAAATACTGAGCAGAAAGTACACCTTGCGTTAGTGAGTGTTCATACTAAAATTGCTGAAATTATTGAGCACGCTTCTCACGCAGGACTCCTAATGGAAAAATCCACTCAGATGTAAAGTATTCTAACTGGCACTTTCCTTGTTCTCATAGCAAAGACGTTTGGGAGGAAAATTATTCTAAGCGGTACTTAAAATATATTTTGGGGGTTTTGGAAGAAATGTTTGAGAGGAAAAGTATATTAACTGACTCTTAGAATAGTTTCTTCATTTTTGAAGAAACCATTTTGAGAGGAAAGGTATTCTAAGAGGTAGTTAGAATAGTTTACTTCGTTTTCAAAGACACATTTCGAGAGGAAATCTATTCTAACTTACACAGTTAGAATAGTCTTCTTCCTTTTCTAATAATATTAGAAAATATTTGAGAGGAAAACTACTCTAACTGCCATATAGGATACTTTTCCACCAAACATTTTCTGAAGACAAAGATAGAATATTTTTTTCAAGGGTTATAACTCTGTCATTTTTTAAACTACAGTTCTGATATTTTGACAGAAGTTGCCCCCCTCTATGGCTGTTTAAACCATGGGAAAAACTCAATTTCGGTCAAAATGTCACTTAGAATAGTTTTCCTCTACACCCTGTCTGCAGGCTGCATCAATTATGTTACTTTATTGTTAAACCATCATGCATTTATAAAAGCTGAAAAAAATAGCTTAAAACATTTGTGTTTCTTTTTGTGACATTTAATATGAATATTATAGCAACAAAAAGCAACAATGATGACTCTCTCTCTCTCTCTCTCTCTCTCTCTCTCTCTCTCTCTCTCTCTCCCTCTCTCTCTCTCTCATATAAAGGAAACTTCAGCAATTATCATTTTTGTAAAGCACTGTCATCTCAATAAATGTATGTTTAAAATAATGAAAAGGGTAAGAATGTTAGGTTTTTATAATTAAATGTGTTGTTTACTTTTTGTTTAGCAAGATTAAGACATACCTACAAAGAAACAGAAGTTTTGCAAGACAAAACAAATACAATTAACCCCTTTCCTGTCTGCTTAAACCAAATGTAAGGGAAAGGGAATACAGTCACACAGAAAATGGTATTTTACATTTGAAAGATTTAAAAAATCACCTTTGGTATTTTTTCTGCATACATTTCACATGCAACAACAACAACAAAATCTGATAATACTAGACAATTAACTAGTAGCATTATACATTAAAAGGATAAGAATTAATAGTTTTTGCTCTTGGATTTTTATTCTTAGATGCATTTATGAAGAATTATTTGCTTAAAAATTACTTCTTTTTTTATAGTTTTTCTTTACAAGACATCTGTACACGCCAAGTTCAACGAAATGGAATGTATTAAAATAAGAAAACTTACGAAGGAAATACTAAAACATCTTTGCTTTTCTCATTATAATGCTGATAAATGCATTAAGCAGCTTACTGCTGTTATTTTGTAGTTTAGTAACACTTATGAAAAAAAAAACACATTTCTTCATTCTTCTTTGATTTAAGCAAGCGAGTGTCCGGAACAATCTACTGAAGCGGTTTGTTTACATAGCGCTAAGAACAAATTATCGCCCTTGGAATCATTTATCACGGGAATCGCTGGGGGGCGCTCGCAACTTCCGTTTCGCAGTAAGAGTCGAAATGAACCTTCTTTGCGTAGCTGTACTTTCTTTGGTAGGATAGACCCGACTACATGATCACCATCTTGAAACACACCACCCAAAAAAAAGTATATATATATATATATATATATATATATATATATATATATATATATATATATATATATATATATATATATATATATATATATATACATATATATTGCTTAGCCGGAAGTCCTTCTTCGCCTCTACTGTAAAGTTTGTCCGGTATGGACGCTGATCGGGGCAGGTGCTGGGCGCTGCGGATTGGCCTGCTGTGCGCTCAAAACCCGCGAAATCGTTATAGCCGACATTTCCTTACCGAACGTTTAACCGTTTCTGAGATAAATAAATAAACAAAATGTCCACAAACTGCAATAGCCTCATTCCGCGTGCTTCCGATTCAACCCGTGTCAAGAACGTGCCGTTCCCTAATACCACAAATTTTGTTTTATTTCCATTCAAAACATTTTTGCACTCATGTCACCAATCTTACAGCTGAAGGTTACCTGTTCACTTTCTTTTTCATCCACACTTATATGCGCACAAGAATTCATTCGCAAACAATCTTGCAAGAATCCCATTCAAGCGCCAAACGTGACGTCACATACAACTTTGCAGACAACATTTGACAACAGCGTCGGCTGTAAGTGTAAGTACATTGCAATAAATATCATGCCTAATATTTTTAAATAAAGGTATGAAATTTAAACATACGTTGCCTAACATAAATACTAAATTAAAATAAAATAAAATATTTTCTCTCTGTCTACATTTTAAACAGCAACCTGTATAATATATATACAGCAACTAGTATAATATATATACCAACACACACACACAAGCGTCGGCGAGCTCAGCTCCACAGCTGAGTTCATCGGGGCCGTGACAACTCTTGAGAATTATGCGCCGCTAGTGACTTAGGGACGGCCTAAACGGATCAAAAGTTTCTCACTTGCGTTGTTGGCAGACAGACAAACAGAAAAGTAATACGTTGTTTTACATGCATTGTTACGTCAATCTGTGAATTAGACTACATAGGATACCCGCTATGAGGATGAAAGTGCGGTCTAACTCATATGTGTAAGTGAACAGGCTTTAAAACTGATACAAATATTGAATTGAAATTAACTGTGTGCCTGTTACTACACGTGTCTTCGGTTAAAGTCTACAACTGAGTGATGACATTGAAATTCATACCACGAGATAGACGAAATAAAACGCAGCAAATTAAAAATTATCGAAAAACATGTAATATTTCGCGAAAACTAACAGCTTTAACAGTAGTCAACGTGGTGCAGGGCGCATCAAATGTGTAACGCTATAGGATAAAAACGAAGCTTAATGTCCTATTGCGTAAACGTTAAAGACGAATCACCACGTCGTCACATTGACAACAATGATCATCATCATCATATCAAAATAGTCTGGATTTGTAGTCAGTTAACTGACTAAGTTAGAACTTAGATGTAGTCACATCGAGAAAATATCAGTAAAAATAAACACATGATATAGATATTAATTGTTGGTACTGTAGGTGTTTTGAGGTTGAATCTGCTCAGTGGTACTTCGCCCTGCCCTGAAATCCTGTTTGCTCTTCAGCTATGATTTGTTCAGCTTGGGGTTTCAACCTGTTGAGTATTATTTTCAGGAGGACTTTGCTGGGATGGTTAATGAGACTGATGGTGCGGTAGTTTTGACACCTCCTGAAGATTACCCTTTTTGGGAAGCGTGATAACAAGCGACTGGGTCCATGGTTTAGGCCACTCCCACTGGTCTTTTCACAGATAATGTAGAGGGCGTCAATCGTCGCTTCTTCTCTTGCTTGGTGCAATTCTGCGGATATGTTGTCCACTCCTGCTGACTTCCCCTTCTTCAGCAATTGGGTCTCAGTGGCTGCATCTTTCACTGCTGAGTTGAAGATGGTGGTCAAGGTGTTGAATCTACTTTACCATCTTCCAAAATGAGCAGTGGTGCAAATTTACTTCCAATTGTGGCTTGGAAAATGTTTGCCACCTCCGGGTCTTGAAGTATGTCCTGGTCGAACTTCAGGCTGGTGCATTTTGCTTTGTTTACTCTCTTTAAGTTGAATGGAACCTGAAAGATATCATCATGCGATCGTGGGTGATGGAAAAGTGCGTATCTTGCCAATGTTGACGCTTAATCTGGAGCGTTTCTTGACCATGATACATGTATGATGTAGTCAATCTGGGTGTGATGCTCACCGCTGGGGCAGTGCCAGATCCATCGTCTGGATTTTTTGTGGGGACCAAGCGTGTTTGTCAGTATCAGATTGTTGTGTCTGGCAAACTCCAAGTGTCTCAGATCTCTGCCATTTGTCTCTTTTTTGCAGTGGGGTCCACACGCGACTCCATAGTTGTGGTATGCATCTTGGCCAACCTTAGCATTCCACTCGCCTTGCAATATATCTAAGTCCTTCCTCGGCACTTGGTCAGGGACAGCCTGCTGTGGCCATAGCCTGATGTTAGGGCGTAGGCCTGGATGATGGTGATGTTGAAAGGGGCTGCTCTCAGACGGATGGTAAAAAGTCTACTGGAGACTGGGCGGCAACCCATGATAGTGGCCAGAATGTTTTAGTGGACAAAGAATCCAACGCCGTGTTCGTGCTTGTCATTTCTTCCGCTGAAATAAAGTTTGTGGCTTTTATCGGTCGTTGTTTCACCTAGGCCTTTCCTGCGAAGTTCGCTGATACCTAAAATGTACCATCGATAGTGGTCCAGCTCGTGGGCCAGTTCTTCTAATTTTCCCTCCGCAGTTAGGGTCCTGACATTCCAGGTTCCAATGACGACTTTGTCTCTCGTGCGGATCTTGCCAAGTTATCCATCAGTAACCCACTTATCACCTTTGCCCTGGTAAGCAACCGCAGGCGCGGCTCTTGGTGACCCGCGCAACGACCGATCCGGTATGGAGTGAGCGGTTTTTTTCTTGGGCAAGAAAGACCTGGCTGGGTCCAATCCTCTCCAGGCTGTTGGCCACAGCCGAAATCCAAGAGTACAGTGTGGCTCGCCTTGGTCTCGAGCACGTGGTCGTTGAACCTATAGTAACGTGATGTTCTTCTGCCCTGACCAGTGACTTCTGTGTTGAAGACCTTCGCCCAGTGATGCCGTGCTGACATCACCCCTCTTAGTCGCCTCTTACGACAGGCCGGGAAACGTTGGGTCTATTCTATTCAGTGCCCGAACCCACAGAGCTTATTGGAATAATCCAGCGCTTTGAGCAGTTCTTTGAGATAATAAAGCGCTGTGTGAGAACAATGCATTTTAATTAGAGACACATTGTACTCTACTTGTAGGAAGAGACAAATCACACCATGCGAAATAAAACAAGTGGGAGAAGGGGAGATACTTTTGAAGCATGAATACTTCTGTGCTTGAAGTAAACGAACAATGATGTTTGACCTCCGTAGACGACGTGGTTACTCATCCATCGATGATTTATATGCGACAACTCTGCATGACTGAGCAAAAAAACAGCAGTCAGTGAATCACTTCAGGGACGAGAATGAAATTAATGTGTTATTGATAATGGTAAGTAGAAGTTCTCTCTCTCTCTCTCTCTCTCTCTCTCTCTCTCTCTCTCTCTCTCTCTCTCTCTCTCTCTCTCTCTCTCTCTCTCTCTCTCTCTCTCAAAAAAATCCACATAAAAAGTTTTACCATTTTTCAAGACTGGTGATAACACTGACCCTTTAAACTATAGGCATATTTCCATTCTTTCTAGCCTACTCTATCCAATGACAAACCTTGTGTTTCATTATGATAATGTGATAACGTTTAATTTGTGGTATTTAATAGGTATTGTTGCAAATCCCCGAGGGCAAGATGTAAAACAGTGCATCCAGAACTTACTCTTTAACTCTTGCAAAATAATATTGTTATCTTAACTTATATCTGTCAAGTGTAATATAATGAGTTTGTTTGCTATTGTATTACATGTAATTCTTCTTATGCCTGCGCTGTATATATTCCAGCAGATCTTATGGAGGATTGCACTCATTCAGTGGTTATATTATTATAGTACTACTTTAAGCTTTAGGAATTCATGTCCTATGCTTTACTACTAACAGTCTTAGAACAATGACATTATATATAGATTTACACAATTATCATGGAATTTGTTGTTGTTGTTGTTGTTGTTGTTGTTGTTCTTGTTCTTGTTGTTCCTAGTGCTAGTGGTTGAGGTAGAGATGAGGTTAGCGGTGCTGCCGATGATGGTTGTTTTGTTGGTGTTGAGATTGTTGTTGGTGTTGTTGCTGGTGGTGTTGATTGTAATTTTGTAGTTTTGGGTGTTGTTGACTTGTGGAAAATGATGAATTGTTTCAAAATGCAGGCTTACAGGGTAACACAGAACCGCAGTGGCTTGGGCACATGCTAGGAGTGCTTCGTTAAAAGCAATATCGAGCTGGCTAAGTTCTTGGATGAGTGACCACCATCGAGCGACATACACAGAATGAAATAAGCACATAACACACCTCAGTCCACCGAACTGTAAATGGGTACCTGACGCTGTCTAGAAAGGGGCCGGGTAGATCAGTTGGTAAGAGCGTCTTGCTAGTAACCGAAAGGTCGCTGGTTCGAATCCCGGATTGGTCAACTTGTGATCATATTATTTTCCCCTTTACCAACAACTGGCCCGCTGGTGTCAGTATAAATCGGTCCAGTAGTCACCTATATGCGAAAGTGTCGTGTGACTATAATCTACAAACAA
This sequence comes from Oncomelania hupensis, assembly GCA_036898135.1. NCBI lineage: Eukaryota > Metazoa > Mollusca > Gastropoda > Littorinimorpha > Pomatiopsidae > Oncomelania > Oncomelania hupensis. The sequence goes on from CM072511.1 coordinate 108,351,188, forward strand.
CATCTAGAATCGGCGAAGGTAAGGTAGCGATGGGCATGGCCTTCATTAAGCTGACCCAGAGAAAAGGGATCTCCCAAATGACTCTCTCACCATGGACTCGAAAATTACGGAACGGAACACCTTTTAACTTTACCAAGTACTATGTTGTTCGCGCTGCTGCATATAATAAAGAAGGGGGGGGGCGAGAAGGGGAGGGGAAGATAGTTTAGGCTACACTTACAGATGTCAATACTTTTACTTAAACAAGTTTGGCTTCATAATTATTTGCCAAGAAAATTAAGTTTGTAACACGTCTCTCTGGAAATTTTAAGTTCCAAATGAGTTCAAGTCAAGTCATGTCAAGTCAGTACATCCTCATTCCACAAAACAAGAGAAACTTCGGTGTTTCCTTATGAAAAGTCTCATTTACATTCGCACCCTTCCATCCAACCCACACGCACACATTCAGACCATTTAATCATGACATCGATCACGCTCATATTTAAAGGGTAGACATACCTGCATTAAAAAAAGGGCATAATCCCTTGACTAGGTCTTTCGTAATACACGCTATGTTTATCTGCATTCTGGTATTTCTTAAAGTAACTTGCATAGTATTTAATATCAATGACATATACTTACTTAATGCCCGTCACCCCTGCCAGGGTATGGGCCACCAACAACAGCTCTCCAGAGTCCTCTGTCCTGTGCCATTCTTTCTAACTGACTCCAGGTGTAGCCCATCTTGGTGGTGTCGGCCTCGAGGTCGCGTCGCCAGGTGTTCCTTGGACGGCCTCTCTTTCGCTTTCCCTGGGGGTTCCACTTCAGCGCCTGCCGGGTGACGTAATTCGTCGCTGGTTTGCGTAGGGTATGCCCTATCCAGCCCCATCTCCTTTTCCTGATTTCATTTTCAGCAGGGAGTTGGCAGGTCCTTTCCCAAAGGTTGGCGTTGCTGATGGTGTCGGGCCAGCAGATCTGGAGAATCCTTCTGAGGCAACTGTTGATGAAGGACTGGACTTTTTTGATGGTGGTCTTGGTTGTCCTCCATGTCTCTGTTCCATACAGTAAGACTGACTTCACATTGGAGTTGAATACCCGTATCTTGGTGGCCAAAGGCGAGGTCCAGATGTTCTTGCGCTGAATGAAGACAGCTCTTGCTTTGCCGATCCTAGCCTTGACATCCGCATCTGTGCCGCTCTGCTGATCAATGATGCTACCCAGGTAGGTGAAGGACTGCACTTCGTCCAAGGAACTTCCATTCAAGATGACTGGTTCGGTGCTGATGGAGCTGATCTTCAAGATCTTGCTCTTGTTCTTGTGAATGTTGAGGCCGACCTCCGACGATGTGGCCACCACTGCATTTTTCTTCTCTTGCATCTGCTGTTGGCTATGGGAAAGAAGAGCAAGTTAGTCAGCGAAGTCCAGGTCCTCGAGCTGGTTCCACAGAGTCCACTGGATTCCGTTCCTACTTTCCAGGGTGGACGTCTTCATAACCCAATCTATGGCGATGAGAAAGAGGAAAGGTCACAACAAGCACCCTTGTCGAACTCCGGTTTTCACCTTGAAGTTGTCTGTGAGCTATCCGCCATGGATAACTCTGCAGGACATGCCGTCATAGGAGTTCCTGATCAGATTGACCACCTTGGCTGGGATGCCGTAGTTGTCGAAGGAGCTTCCAGAGGGTATCTCGATCCACGCTGTCAAACGCTTTCTCATAGTCGACGAAGTTGATATACAACGATGAGTTCCATTCCAGGGACTGCTCCACTATGATGCGGAGCGTTGCAATCTGGTCCGTGCAGGATCTATTTTGTCGGAAGCCTGCCTGCTCGTCTCGTAACTGTGGGTCGACAGTATCCTTCATCCTCTCCAAAAGGACCCGCTTGAAGACCTTTCCAGGCACAGATAGAAGTGTGATGCCCCTGTAGTTGTTACAGTTGCTGAGGTCACCTTTCTTGGGAAGCTTGATCATGTAACCTTCCTTCCAGTCTGCCGGAACATCTTCTTCCTCCCAGATCCTCTCAAAGAGTGGGTACAGCATCTCCACTGATGCTTCCAAGTCCGCTTTTAGCGCCTCGGCTGGGATGTCGTCTGGTCCAGCGGCCTTTCCATTCTTCATCAGGGTGATGGCCTTCTTGATCTCTTCCCTGGTCGGTTTCTCACAGTTGATTGGAAGATCCACATTGGCTGGTTCAATGACTGGGGAATTCGTTGGTGCTGGTCAATTCAGAAGTTCATCAAAGTGTTCAGCCCATCTGTTCAACTGCTGGTCTAGACTGTTCATGGTGTTTCCCTGCTTGTCCTTAACAGGTCTTTCTGGTTTGCTGAACTTTCCAGAGAGTCGCTTAGTGGTGTCGTAAAACTGTTTCATATTGCCGCTGTACGCTGCCTGTTCCGCTTCAGCCGCCAGTCCATCCACGTAGGCCTTATCTTTTTTTATGCTTCTTTTCACTTCTCTATGGGCTCCTGTGTAGTCTTCTTGGGCCTTGGCCTTAGCTGCTCTGGTTCTGCTGTTGTTGACTGTTGCCTTCCTCTTCTTTCTTTCTTCTATCTTGACCAAGGTCTCTGCTACGAGCCACTCTTTCTGTTGATGTTTCTTTGGCCCCACTACTTCTTGGCATGACGATCTTAGTGTCTCTTTCACTTTCTGCCACCTGTTGAGTACACTGTCTTCTTCTTCTTCTTCAAATAATTCCTGAAGCACTTCGAACCTGTTCCTTAGCGCCAGACTAAACTGTTCTTTTGTCTTTGGGTCTTTCAGAAGGCTGATGTTGTACTAATTCTTCTGCCTGACGAATTTAACTGGGTCCTCTTCAACTTCAGCTTCAGTTTTGCCACCACCAAGTGATGGTCGGACGCCACGTCTGCTCCTCTTCTCACTCTAACGTCTTGCAGGGATCTTCGGAATTTTTTGCTAGTGCAGATATGGTCGATCTGGTTCTCTGTCGTGTTGTCTTGAGATACCCATGTACTCTAGTGGATCCGCTTGTGAGGAAAGATGCTGCCTCCGATGACCAGATTGTTGAGTGCACACAGGTCCGCAAATCTATCTCCATTCTCATTCAATACTCCTAAAGCGTGGGTGCCCATAACTGGTTCATATCCGGTGTTGTCAGACTTAATCTTGGCATTGACACCTCCCATGAGGATGGTGGTGTCCTTGTCTGGATAGGTCTCAAGGATCTTCTGTAGTCTGCTGTAGAAATGGTCTTTAACATCCTCTTCATTGTCGTTCGTTGGAGCATAGCACTGGATAAGGTTCATCTTGATCTTCCTCATCTTGGCTGTTATGATCCTGGGGCCATGGGCCTCTTATCCTATAAGTGTTCTCTGTGCCTGATTGGACAACATGAAGCCGACTCCCTGTATGTGGGGTGCATCGTTTTCCTCGTGCCCGGAGTACAGCAATAGTTCTCCTGTCATCAGTCGCCTTTGTCCAGCTTGTGTCCATCGTGTCTCGCTGATGCCCTCGCTATTCCTCATCTCAGCTGCTACCTGTGCCGTCTTTCCTGTTTCGTACATGGTCCGAACATTCCATGTGCCGATGGTGGTTCTCCTGGTTGACAGAAGGATAGTCGGCTCTGTAGCTTCCTGTCGGCTTTCACCACAAAGCGTCATAGGTCTTCGTCATGAAGTACCTCCCTCTCCCAGAATAAAGTTTTCTCTTTCTTCTGTTGTTAGCGTTTCTGTAGCGTAGTCTTTTTTTACGGGGTGGGGGTGCTAACCCCACGCCCAACCCTCCTTCTTTTGCAGCCGGTCTTGGGACCGTCTTTGGCGGAGTTATCAATGACATATAATAAGGTATAATGTGTGTACTTATTACATTTTGTAATCGTCTCCGCCTTCCCGCATTGTTATGATGTTGCGACTGATGTTTGTGTATCAGCGGGATGCAGATAATCTGAACACGAACACACACAGCGCTGGTACGCAGCCTGATGTCTTGATAACAACTAGCATTTACTCAAATAAAGTAAGCTTACTATTCCCTCTCTATTGTTCAGATTCGCTCAGTCTTCTGAGGTGTTTTACGTTGCGCATCAAGCAGAACGTTGTTGCATGGTGTCTCTGGCGGTGTAAGTTAGATCCTGATTTAGATCGGCGCCTTGAGCAGTTCTTTGAGCGATAAAGCGCTATAAAAGAACATTTCAATTCGGTTCTGTACAAATCTTGCAAAAAGATTTTAAAAAAACATTGTTGTCTGGTGCTTAAGACTCACTGACATGGAAATAACGGGTATATTGAATAGACTGTAAACCCTTTGATTGATGGCAACCCACGTACAGGACATTCCTTATAGGTTTGCGGCCATACGTTAAGTTTAAGCCGCTCACGGCTCAGCCATTCATACAATGTGATAATTGTAGGCCTACTTATTCTTCTCCACCTCTCTTTCTCTCTACTTCTCAGAACGAGTCAAATTGTCGGTCGGTCCTTCGGTTGGTCCGATGGAAGCCATATCTGAAGTATCACTAAACGGATTTGACCAAACTTCATCAAAACAATAAGCCTACCTACGTTAATAGCCTGCCTACCGTGCCGTGATGCCGCAAAGGTCAAGTTCACTGGAGTCGTTTTGTTGCTAAACTCCCCCGTTGGGGTGCCGGGGGTTTCAGTATAAATAGTATCCCCACTTTCTGGAAATTTAGTGCTTTAAATTCCCACTGTCGCTGTCTTTCTCCTTTGCTCTTTCTCATTCCTGCTCTGTTCTATCAATCTGCTATACTATCGTCTTCTTCGCTAGACCAGTCACCTACCTTTTTTCTTGAAAACTCTTCCGGGACAAGGCTCCTTATTTGTGTATGAGGTCTGTTGGTCTATCAGCTTGGGAATATTGGACGCTTTCTTCCTATGATGTTATTATTTAGCAATGTAGGCATTTTATATGTATGTGTTTTGTTGATAATTTATAATGATGTTTGTATTCTATTTTGTTTTTGTAAACGGGGGTTCGAAAAGTTTGGGTGAAGCCTCAGCCGTCCCCTGCGTGGGATGTCTTTATTGTAAAGTGACTGGCTGGTGGAGAGCTTTCGGTTTTACCACTAGGGTTGTTTCAGCAGATATTGCTGTGGTGTTGTTTTTGTTTCAGAATAAGTTGGGGTGAAGCCTCAGCCGTCCCCTGTGTGGGATGTCTTTATTGTAAAGTGACTGGCTGGTGGAGAGCTTTAGGTTTTACCACTAGGGTTGTTTCAGCAGATCTTTTATGCGGATCAGGGGTTGTCCGGTCCTGATTTGGCTCGGAAGAGTCCGCTGGACCTAAAGCAATAATAATGTAATGTAATGTAATGTTGCTAAACCCTTTTAGCTCAATATCTCAAAAACTGCTAAAGCGATTTTGTTGAGTTCTGGTTTACATGTACTTCAAATCATACGTCATCCTTCAGGAGTAGTCCGGACTTTGGTCAGTCGGTCCGAATTTAACTTGTGTGTGTGTGTTCAAAACAAATGTTTGCATTATCTCAACAATAACTGCACCGAAATTCATCATTGAATATTTTATCCACTGCGAAGTATGTTATATCATTCGCATTTGTACTTTCTCAAAAGTCAAGGTCACTGTACTTCATTTTCTAAACATGTTTTGCGCTGTTTTAAACATTATCTGAATCGTGCTTAATAATGTTTTGCTTGCAGATAGTTCAGATAGTGTTCTATTTCTTCATGTTTTCATTTTGTTTTGTTAGGATAAAGCCGTTTCACAAAATTTTCAGAAAAAGTAACACTTTTGAAAATGCTTATTTTTCGGCTAAGTGTATGAATGTCTGGAAATACATTTAAATGGCTTTGCCATCTTTAATTTTTTTTTTGCTTGTTTCTTCGAAAACTCTGTACAAGAGAAGTGAAATTGCCTTAGACCGAGGATTATTGTTTCTTCTTCTTCTTCTTCTTCTTCTTCTTCTTCTTCTTCTTCTTCTTCTTCTTCTTCTTCTTCTTCTTCTTCTTCTTCTTCTTCTTCTTCTTCTTCTTCTCCCCCGTTGGGGTGCCGGGGGTTTCAGTATAAATAGTATCCCCACTTTCTGGAAATTTAGTTTTTTAAATTCCCACTGTCGCTGTCTTCCTCATTTACTCTTTCCCATTCCTGCTCTGTTCTATCACTCTGCTATACTATCTTCTTCTTCGCTAGATCAACGACCTACCTTTTTTTCTTGAAAACTCTTCCTGGACAAGACTCCTTGTTTGTGTATGAGGTCTGTTGGATCAGCTTGGAAGTGTTGGACGCTTTCTGCCGGGTGGTCACTAGGGCTTCCTATGATGTTATTATTTAGCAATATAGGCATTTTATCAGTGGTCAGAGCGCACGACTTGTGTGAGTGCGTCTTGGGCGACGTGGGTTCGAATCCTGACTTCAGCAAACTATTTTGTGATTGCTGGATATTACAGGCCAGCGCCTTGAGAAGCTCTCTGAGCTTGTAAGTGCGCTATATAAGAGAAATCTCTTTCTTTTTTTTTTTTCTATTTTGTTTTTGTAACCGGGGGTTCGAGTAGTTGGGGTAAAGCCTCAGCCGTCCCCTGCGTGGGATGTCTTTATTGTAAAGTGACTGGCCGGTGGAGGGCATTCAATTTTCCCACTAGGGTTGTTTCAGCAGATCTTTTATGCGGATCGGGGGTTGTCCGGTCCTGATTTGGCTCGGAATAGTCCGCTGGACCTAAAGCAACAATCAATCAATCAATAAATCTTCTTCCTCTTCTTCTTCTTCTTCTTCTTCTTCTTCTTTTTCGTTTGACAGTTGTGTCAGGCTTTTAGTACGGAAGCTGGCATAAACTGCGTTGCCAGTCTCAGTCTTGAGTGTTGCTCCATAGCTCGTCCCTCTCTTAACTGTGGTTACACGCCATGTCTGTTTAATTAGCACTGCTATGATTTATCGTCGCTTGTCTGCTAACTGGTTAATTTGTCAAGGTAAGGTCGTCCGAAAGTTTCACGTTAGTAGGCCTAAATCAGACAGAAGTTGCTTTGGTTTGCGTATTTCATAAATCAATGATCAACCTAAATGGTTTGATGAAGTTTAAAGTAAAATTATTAAACTCAATCTGAAATTATAAATAAAATGTAAAATGATTATTACGAATGAAGATTACTTTGGATTTTCAATCTGTTCGAGTCAGGTAGCGGAACACCGAAAATTGTAAACAGTTATACCCCTACGTATCAACGATCGTTGTTGTTGTATGTAGATTATAGTCACACGACACTTTCGCATATAGGTGACTACTGGACCGATTTATACTGACACCAGCGGGCCAGTTGTTGGTAAAGGGGAAAATAATATGATCACACGTTGACCAATCCGAGATTCGAACCAGCGACCTTTCGGTTACTAGCAAGACGCTCTTACCAACTGAGCTACCCGGCCCCACTAAACGATCGGGAATTGAAATGCCTTTTATTGGGTACACAATGGGATAAGCAACGATGAACGGTGCCTTTCACTCTGTGGAATAATATTGAAAGCAAACATAACGTGCACCTTTCTGTGGACAGCCTACACGCTTCAACGCTGAAGAGGCTGTTCTTCACTGATCCTTTTCCTGATCGTTGATACTTGTATATAAGTTCTGAGAAAAATCTATAAGAAAGCTGTCATTGTAAACTTAAGTGACGAAGGCAAACATTGGACAAGCAATAATCATGTGTATACATGCATAATATATTTATTTGTATTGGAAATGTAAGTTATAACCTTCTGATCTTAAGATTGTTTGTTGAACCTCTTACGTTTGCTGTTTCGAGTAGTTTTTTTTTTTTATAGAAAATACTCACGAGAATAACATTGGAGTGGATTGTTTTAATATTTTAAAGTGAAATATTAAAGCACTCCTAATGATAAGAGCAACATAAGCTTGTCGACATTTGGAGAATGCGATAGTGCGGGAATGGGTAATAATGTGCCTGTGTGTGTATGTGTGTGTGAGTGTGTGATTGTGGTTTTTTAAGAGGAAGGTGTGTATGTGTGTTTGTGCTGGTGGTAGTTGAGGGGTACTATGTGTGTGCGATGGTGGGGGGAGGGGATAGGCATTTGTACAAACCAAACGAAAAATCTTCCTAACTATTCTTGACTGAGAATGCTGTACGATATAATTATAAGTGTATACATTTGAAAATAGAGCTACTAAATTTTGACAGCTTTTGGATTTAATCGGCACTATACCACTCTTTTGAGCTTGAAAAATTGAAATGTTATGGAGTAATAACATCTATCTCGTTTATAACGTCCTAAATTTAAATAATTATACTAAATTTTTCCAGTTCTTACATTCAATTTTGCACCGTACTTTTCATGACTTGAAAGGATATGATTTACTGCTTATGGTCATTGTCACAACAAAAAAAAAAAACAAAAAAAGCCCTGTGAAAACGGCGACATGCGCTAATGCTTTTTGCTTCTCATGAAGATTTGAAATCAGATTAGAACGTTTCTAAAGAAAGGTAAAGCGTTCATTTGAATAGGATCGGAATGCCAACACCAACACAATTAATGTTAGGCTATAGGACTATAACGGAGTTCTAAGACCAACATAATTAATGATAGGTTGTATAATGGCATTGTAAACACGGACGAAATTAATGATAGGTCATAATTCTCTTTTATAAACGGAAAGGTTTTCAGTTGAAGCGAGTGCTTGATTCTACAAACAACACTACTATTCTATGATACTATTTAAGTGAAGAGTTTTGGAAATATTCCGCAATTCAGCGGCGCACTCACTAGTGTAAGAAAAGAAGACTATTCTACGCGGTGTCGCTCACTCTGTGAAAAATGGGATTCACTGTACACGTAGCCGCGCGCGCGCGCTCACGCACTCACACACACACACACACACACACTGACGCAGACAGAAACACTCGCACATACACGCACAATACATAGCCTTTGAGGTCTATTTAATCTGTTATTGATTTTCGGTTATAAATCTCTCTCTCCGCCCCGTTCCCTTCCCCCTCTCTATCTTCCCTCTCTCTTTCTCCCCCAATCTCTCTCTCTCTCTCTCTCTCTCTCTCTCTCTCTCTCTCTCTCTCTCTCTCTCTCTCTCTCTCTCTCTCTCTCTCTCTCTCTCTTCTAAACAAATAAATAAACAAAGAAACCTATTGTCACATAATAAGAATAGATATTATACAATACTAATTTAGTCTCTTGATCCGTGCACGGTTGATCACTTAATTAATTTTCGGCGGTTGACTGATTGTTCAAGGTTCAAGATTTAATAAGAGTCTGATACCAAGGTGGCTTTTATCCAAAAATAATTGTGACCTAGCAATAACCCTTTTGCAATTGCTATTTGGAGTAAACACTCTACCGTGCACACAAATACGGAGGCTCTTTGGTTTATTCACTTAAAATTAAAATGTAATACTCCAATATTCACTGGTAGGTTTTCAAAAGCCATGCTTTTTGTATTCAAACTTAGGCCTCTCAACAAACATTTGTTGCCAAAATTAATTGTTAAATGCTTGATCCTAGTGTGAAGACAAAAACGGCATTTTTCTACTTCTCATTCTTCTGCTTTCCGATTTTTGTATTGCGTTGGGGTGGGGGGTGGATGTGGGGGGTGGGGGGGTGGATGTGGATGCGTGTGCCTGATGGCATGTGTGCGTGTGTCTGCTTGGTGTGTGTGTGTGGGTGTGTGTGCGTGTGTGTGTGTGTGTGGGTGGGTGGGTGGGTTGTGTGTACGTGTGTAAGAGAAAGTGAGATCTAATCATTGTAGTTTTGAACTGCTTACCGTCGTATTATCGCGGTTGACTTCAGCACAAATGATTTCAGCAGAAATCTATCGCTTATAGATACCATCTAGACGTCGTCAGTTAATAAGGCACTGTTGTGTATGCCAAGGTACATGGTACTCATTTCAGGCTAAAGAAGACCATGATTGTTTACAGACAAAATAGTCTACCCTGAAAATGAGTTAGACCTTGTTTTATCCAAGCACATGTAGCTGTTATGTAGATATATCCGTTATATTAAATTACCTGTACGAAAAAAAAAGAAAAAAAGAAGACCTCCGACAATTTAAATTCACATTTGTATAATGTGGTATTTTTTTCATTTCGCGTTAAATAAAAAGATAACTGTTTCCAGACAAAACTATCCAACCTTGGAATTAGGTAGGACCTTTCATGCAGGAATCATCTGAAAATGTAAATGCACTTTCAGTATACCTTGGTAGTCTCTTTTCAGGTTTTACAAAAGATCACTGCTTACACTTAACTCATTGGAGGCGGAACGTTTTTGTCATGTTTGTTTCCTAAAAACGCACTATTTAAGCGTATTTTTGAAAATTCAACCACCTAATATATAAGAAATAATATTTTAAAAAAAAACTATACATTTTTGTAAAGATCATGGCATGTTCTTTCAAAATTAAACAATAGGAAATTCACTTATTCACCTTTTGTGAAAAAATAGCACTCAAGTATCCACACTGTTCGCAAAAATCCAAAATGTTTTTGATATCCAGAATATATTGTACATTTACGATCACCACAAAACATGTCAGTTTTGCACTAATGATTAAAAAAAAAAATTCAGACTATGTTTCAAAATGTATGTGAATGTATATGAATCATGTAGATAAGTACACATAAAATTGACATATTTGAATTTGCTGCAATTTTGGAATCGAGGTAAAACACGTGCGTCACATGTACAGTACCCATGAAAATTAATCTCACAGCAAAAATATTCGCTTTAACTGTTAAATGGAAGCAATAAACCAATTAGGAATCATTAGCCTACTCCCAATAATACTCTTTCTTTAGTAGTTGGGTTCGTTATAATGAACACTACCGATCTTCCTAAGACGTTCTCTGCTGGCAACCATACAAACAAATCACTCATGGGGACAATAAAGATTCTGATTCTGATTCTGATTCTCATCCTATGACACGCATCGCCGGCAATGAGAAATTATCGAACCAAGAAAATAGACCCTACATTTAATGGGCATGTATTATCTTTCGCTATTACTCCTTACTTTCATGAAAGAAACGTAATAGAGTGCCAGTCAATAGCGACAGTCTTCATATTGCTGTGTTGTTGTTTTTGTTTCAGGATAACGGTTTGGTTTCATCAGTGAATCTTAGTGATTAGCATCGAGTGTTTTACTTTTTTTTTTAAATCTGACTTTGTTGTTGTAATTCCATAATTATTCACTGACAGACTGGTTATGTGTGTGTGGGTGTGTGAGTGTGTGTGTATTTGTGCACTGGCATAAATGTACAAATAGGTTCCAGACTTTGCCTTTCTTAGCTACAAATGGGTTCATTTGCTAGGAAGCCACTTTTTTCCAGGATACATTTTTTTCTAAGTATACTGGAGTGCTCTTTTCGTGCATGGGAGTGCAGTTGTAGTACATGAGAGTGCTTTACGTACAAGGGAGTTCTCTATCCGGGATGGAGAAAATCCAGCCAATTTTGCATCAGATTCTTACATTTGATGAATTTTGCGCTCTTTCCGTTAAAAAATAACACTTTCCGATTCCTATATTCTAAAATAAACCCAGATATGATGTTTTGCGAATCTGTATGTGTGTGTGCGTGTGTGTGTGTGTGCGTGTGTGTGCGTGTGCGTGTGTGTGTGTGTTTGTGTTAAAATGTGGTAAACAGGTGCATTTATAATAGTCTGACTTTGAGATAAAGTAAATATTGAAGGTAATTTTTTCCCGTAACCTTTCAGCCTTTAGGGGAGAACGGCGTTTAAAGTCTCCTTTTTCTCAGGGTTACTTTCAAGAGAGTCTCTTCTCTCTAGCTGACTTTCGTGATTATAAACTAATAGCGCCATATACCGATTCACAGGGTGGATAGGGTGTTGTACGTTATTTCGTTCTTGTTACCGTTAAGTGGTCCATCCAAGTTATATCTACGGGCCCCATCCAAGCTAGTAAACGTGTTTATATTCTTTATAAAGAAGTTGTAGAAGAAAACTACTGGGGTTTGGAAGGTGTTCGCAGTTTCCCATTATTGGCAGTGCAATCCAAATAAAAGAAAAGATGTCAAGGTGTTCTGCAGTCCTGTTTATTAACTCTTGTATTGCCCATATTCATTTAAATGATTTAGAATTTTGATTTAGACATTTATTTAATTTGTGTTGTGTGAATGTATTATGTATGTATTCGATCCAGCATCGGGGCGTTATGTTTCTCCGAATATTATTTACTTTCGACTCGGGCAATGTCGGTACTCCGGTTTTCTCCCCCAAGCAAAATGTTAAAATCACAACTAATGTTAGGTAGGTTGGGTTTGGGCGCGCCACAAGCTGCGACTACGCTTTCCCCAGGGGAGACGGCCCAGAATTTTCCTATGAAAAAGGGACAATAAGGTAAATAAAATTTAAAAATAAATAAAAAAATAAATAAAAAAATATGCATTTATGTATGTTTGTATATATGTATGTACATACATGCTAAATGTTATTTTTAATATATATATATATATATATATATATATATATATATATATATATATATATATATATATATATATATATATATATATATATATATATATATATATATATATATATATATATATATATATATATATATATATATACAAACATACATAAATGCATATATACATGCATAATACATACAACACAAATTAAATAAATAAGTCTAAATCAAAATTTTAGATAGGTATATATGTATTGTGGGACGGATGGAAGGTTGTGGGGCTATGTATAATGCCTGTCTCGAGGTATCTACCACTGCTGCGTAATATTGGGCGTACCATATGTCAGGTAAATATGATATTGTGCTGGTGGCTCATTTGACCTGTTTTGACAGATATTTTGACAGGAATTATTATCTACAGGCATATTGGTTAGTTACAATTCAATTCTATTCTATTCAATTCCTAAAGCTTTTAATTCTAAAAGCCTATCAATGATTTTTCTTCTGTTATCTTGTTCGCTTGCCCTCTTCTCCATAATTTGCTGGCTTAGTGCAGAACACAGGAGCGATTGGGAGAAACTGAGGCAAACTATCATCCAAACTAACATTTTGCCGATTCTGAGGTGGTTTCATTCGATACTAATTTTATTGTTGAGAGAGACGCAGGTGCTAGTAAGATTTTAAGCAGTATCATTATGCGAATCACAGTACTTTAGGACATTACTTTTCACTCGACGTTATCATTTTCATATGGACTGTTGCTGGTGTTATGTCTATTTGGTGTTTAAGAAAAGTTCATTTTTAACATTCATTTTAGTGTGTGTGTGTGTGTGTGGGTGTGTATGTGTGTGTGTGTGTGTGTGTGTGTGTGTGTGGGTGTGTGTGTGGGTGTGTGTGTGTTTGGGTGTATTATATGTGTGTGTTTATTTATTTTATTTAATTGTTTAAGAACAAGAAGCATATTATGACGGCCTACTAGCGCCAAAACCTGATAATTACAAATATCATGAGATAGTAACAAATATCATGGGATAATTACAATTATCAAGGAATAATTACAATTATTATTCAAACATTATACATATCTTTGCGCGATCATGTTTAGTTTTCAGTTTGGGCTCTAGCAATCCGCCTGGATATGCGCCAAAACAGAAAATTGTAATCTAATAGTTACTATTTTCACTTGATAATTACAATTTTTACATGATCATGCTTAATTTTGACTAAGGCGACTTACTAGCACCAAAACGTGCATTTGCATGAATCAGAGATAATAGTAATTAACACGTGTTCTGTGTACTTAACATTATGACGGCCTACTAGCGCCAAAACATGATAATTACAAATATCATGTGATCATTACAACTATCAACGACATATTTATAACTAACACGAAACACTGTTAATTATTAAGTGAAAATTACCTTCTTTTTTTGGCCCATTTCCAGACGGATTGCTAGAGCCAAAACTGAAAATTAAACATGAGCCCGAGAAGATATTTGTAATATTTGAATGATAATTGTAATTATCCCTTGATAATTGTAATTTTCCTATGATATTTGTAAGCCTAATTATCTCACGGTATTTGTAATTATCAGGTTTTGGCTTTAGGAAGGCGTGGCAAATACTGATAATTATTTAAATAAACATTGTGGATTACCGATATCTCTGTAAATTACACAGCATACGTCTTAATTTCAATTTTCTCGTGATAATGGTAACTCTCGGTTTTGGCGCCTGTAATCTGTCATAGAATATGGCTCTAATGCAATATAGTTAAGTTTGATTTTGATGTTGGAAACTGCGACATGTCACTTTCATAAAAATCAACTCCGGTCCACGAAGTTCGACCTCCGATCCACGAAGTTCGACGCTGATCGTTTCTGTGTATTTAACGTTAGTCTACGGCCCTCATTGAGTTCGCACGAGAAGAATAAACCTATTGAAACGGCAAGTGCTCTGAGGGAAATGACAGTTTGCTTTTAAATGCTGTTTTCTGGTGAACGAAGTTATTGAAATGAGAATAGCGTATATATATTTATGGACATGTCATGCAGATTTTTAATGTTGTTTTCGCAATTAGGTATGTCAACAAAGAATAACTCCACCCGTCTCAAGTCAATATGTCTTGTCAGTTTTGTTTTTTTTAGATCGAAGAATCTTTTTTCACACAGATCACTTATTTTGTATCATTGTGAAAGTTATTTCGAGAAAAACTTGTTTATATTTTTAACACGTTCAAAAGGGGAAACAACAAAAAGTGTGGTTAGGCCTACATTCAGTTATTGTTTGCTTTGAGTAGAGGGCAATGACTTGGATGTCTTTTGTAGGTGGTGTGTTGTTAGTGTGGCAAAATCAACTCTAGGATAACTGCGCAACCACGGAACATAGAGGAGATGGAGGAGGGTTTAGTGGAAATCCATTTACGCGGTACGACGGTATATGCTGGTAAAACAAATAATTATTACAATGGACATGATAGGGTCTATTGCATACATGTACTAACTGCAAAGAGTACTCTGAACTGCGATGTTTACATTTTACGGCGGTATAGTTGACGCTGTTACCTGCTCAAGGTCAAGGAAATCAATTAAATAGCCAGGTCATGGTCAGGTCGATAGACTTCACTGGGACTAGCTTCCTGTTACCGAAGCCTGATGCGCCTCAATCCTAAGTGCCTTTCCATCTCTCTCAGTCTCCCATTCGCAGTTAAATATCAATGCTAAAATTGTACCATAATAACTACGGTTAAAGTTGTGATGTTTAGAGCTCAAGAAGAGCGGAAGATATGATTGAGGCTTAAGAGTTAAGAGTCATGACTGACGATCTAGAAAAGAGTCTTCTTCTTCTTCTTCTTCTTCTTCTTCTTCTTCTTCTTCTTCTTCTTCTTCTTCTTCTTTCCGTTGACTACCACCTTCTTTGATTTGATTGATTTATTGTTGCTTTAGGTCCAGCGGACTCTTCCGGGCCAAATCAGGACCGGACAACCCCCGATCCGCATAAAAGATCTGCTGAAACAACCCTAGTGGGAAAACTGAATGCCCTCCACCGGCCAGTCACTTTACAATAAAGACATCCCACGCAGGGGACGGCTGAGGCTTTACCTCAACTACGCGAACCCCCGGTTACAAAAACAAAATAGAATACAAACATCATTATAAATTATCAACAAAACACATACATATAAAATGCCTACATTGCTAAATATTAACATCATAGGAAGCCCTAGTGACCACCCAGCAGAAAGCGTCCAACACTCCCAAGCTGATCCAACAGACCTCGTACACAAACAAGGAGTCTTGTCCAGGAAGAGTTTTCAAGAAAAAAGGTAGGTCATTGATCTAGCGAAGAAGAAGATAGTATAGCAGAGTGATAGGACAGAGCAGGAATGGGAAAGAGTAAATGAGGAAGATAGCAACAGTGGGAATTTAAAGCACTAAATTTCCATAAAGTGGGGATACTATTTATACTGAAACCCCCGGCACTCCAACGGGGGTACTGTTGCCGCAGTGAATCTGTCATGCCTACAAAGGCAAGACAGGTTTTCAACTGGGGCTTTCACTTTTCCCTTTATAGGTTAGAACAATCTACAGTGGCAAGATTGCTCATGACCCCAAGGGGTACTACCACCATCATCGTAGTGAAGATTCTGTAGACATTTAATGGTTTCGTATTCGTATTTATAAACGGCGAAGAAGGGTTGCTGCCTAGATATTATAAGATCCGCGAGCAAGTCTTCTTAACAAGAAATTGTGCACAAGATCTGTCTATACAAAATGATTTGTACATTGGATTTGATTCGAAGGTTATGCGGTCTGGTATTGGTAGCTGGAGAAGAGAAAGTATCTAAGGAGACCGCAGAGTAACCCAAAGTCAGGTCCAACGTTTTTACAGAAAGAGAAAGAGGATAATTATTCATGCTGACGTCGAGACAACAATACAGATGCCAGTCTAGAAACGAAGAGACACGTGCCAGGGGCTCAGACCGCCCGATCCGATTAAGAAGGACACTTAGGAAATAATGCTGTGTTGCGAAATGATAGGTACCAAAAGGTCAAGGTTTTCCACAAACTATTTTTCTGTTATCAGAGCCAGTCTCAAAAGTGCGATGCTCTTCTCTTCCATGATCGTAACAGCGGCGGTATGTAGGCAAGGAGTAACATGGGATAGGTTTATATTATTTGTTATCGTCACCCGCTTTTATGGACAAGGTGACGTGTTTGTTTTTTTAAATCTTCTCTGAGATTGATGATGATGATGATAATGATGATGATGATGATGTTGATGATAATGATGATGATGATGATGATGGTAATGATGATGATGATGATGATAATGATGATGATGATGATGATGATGATGATGATGATGATGATGATGATGATGATGATGATGATGATGATGATGACGATGATGATGATGATGATGTTGCCGCCCCTTCTACCACCGAAAACGAGAAAGGGGAAAATGTTGGACCAGCGTGCTAGTTTCCCACACTTCAAGCATCTTTATACCTTCTCCAAGTAGAATAACAACTTCCAGAAATATCAGTTCATGAGAAAAGCTGTATTTTTTTGTGTGTGTGTGTGTGTTTCCGTCAATGGCAAAGTTCCATTGGAAAATGTCGGCATGTACAGAACAACAGAAACACATTTTTTGCGCATGCGTTCAAACTGTGGAAACAGACAGAGAATTAAAGTGAAAAAATCTCAAGAGAAGTATATTACAAGAGGCAAATGCTACTTATATGTGCTTGGAATTAAAATTAATATTTTAATTTTAAACTTAAAGCTTTGTGTTGTGTCTTGTTCGTAGCTTTCATCATTCAGTCAGATGTGGTCCATGTTGAGCGAACAATTACTTCTGATCAATTATGGGTCTTAATAACATTTTGTAAATAAAATCCGTTAACAAATAAATTACTGTTAGAAACATTGACAAAAAAGCTCTAATCTAAAATACCTCGTTCGTACACAAAATACGACACTTTTGTTAATAACTTTATTTCGAAAATCCATCCTGTGCCTGTTTCTTATTTTCTGTACGATCCTTTGACAACCCAAAAGGAACTACTGTTCAGCGTTTGCATCTATCATGATCGTGCGTATAGACTATACCAAAGAAACTCCTATATTGTGTTTTATAACAACTACTGTAGACATACAGCTATTAGAGTTTAGAAGAGTAGGACTGCTTCAGTGATGCCAAAAATTGTCGATCTTCATATGTGTGAAATTGTTTTTTGAATGATTGTAGTCTAATGGTGTAAATTGTGTTGAAAACTCCACAGTGAGCACCAGCATCCATCATTATGCTTGGACCAAGCACTGCACTGTTGTGATAATTTTCCTTTTTGCAGAGAAAACCTGATGTCACTCAACTCATCCTGGAACTGCAGAATGTGTGTGATGTCATCAGTTGGAAATCGTGAGAACACAAAGACCAAGATAGACTGGAACTGGATTTTGTAAAGTTTTAAAACTATCCGCTTTTTGTAAAAAGAAGTCGAATAAAGTATTGATCGATCGCAAACATGTGTACAGTCAGAATGCGGGGCTGTGGTCTCCTGTATGGATGACCAGTAAGGTTTGTTTAGTACTGTGGACAATGGAAACAAATGGTTTAACTAATATAAATTAACGGCAAGAGGTGGTAGATAGACCTACATGCAGTTAGAAGGAGTTCCCAGTGTACAGCGGTACGAACACCTACATAATATAGCAGAAAATGAAGTTCACAATGAGTGACATAGAGATAGTAGGAGAAAGGTGTCGACCTAAGGATGTCAAACATCGTGCCATCCCATCTGCTGGTCCCGGTCAGCCTCCTACAACACCAGAGGACGGACTCCTGCTACATCCCAGTGCTAACTGGGCACGGGATAGCACATCTGGAGACTCACAACTATATGCCGAAAATGAGGTCGCGTCTGCCGAGATGCAGATACATCAAGACTGCTACGTGGCAAAGCCAACATCCACATGGAAACGACCTTCACCAAGCCTGAGGTGGAGATCAGATCTAGTAGGAGCGACAGGTGGAGGACCGTCGCGAGAAGAGATGGGTGTTAAAGTGAAGATCGCGTACATCGATCGTTCAGGCCGGGTCCATCCCAATCCCAAGTCTTCCGTTTCTCCTTACCATCCACCTCCTTCTTCCATTGTGGGTCCCTCTGGCGTGGAGTCTATTCTCTACAACAGTACCACCAGTAGCGGGGGATTTAACAGGGCTTTGAAAGATGCCGATCATTGGGAACACGACGACAATGACAACTACGAAGGTAAATACTTTATAATAGTTTTCATGTAGGTTAATCGACGATTCCCCCGTGGGGGTGCCGGGGGTTTCAGTATAAATAGTATCCCCACTTTCTGGAAATTTAGTGCTTTAAATTCCCACTGTCGCTGTCTTTCTCATTTGCTCTTTCTCATTCCTGCTGTGTTCTATCAATCTGCTATACTATCGTCTTCTTCGCTAGCCCAGTCTCCTACCTTTTTTCTTGAAAACTCTTCCGGGACAAGACTCCTTATTTGTGTATGAGGTCTGTTGGATCAGCTTGGGAATATTGGACGCTTTCTGCCAGGTGCTCACTAGGGCTTCCTATGATGTTATTATTTAGCAATGTAGGCATTTTATATGTATGTGTTTTGTTGATAATTTATAATGATGTTTGTATTCTATTTTGTTTTTGTAAACGGGGGTTCGATAAGTTGGGGTGAAGCCTCAGCCGTCCCCTGCGTGGGATGTCTTTATTATAAAGTGACTGGCTGGTGGAGAGCTTTCGGTTTTACCACTAGGGTTGTTTCAGCAGATCTTTTATGCGGATCGGGGGTTGTCCGGTCCTGATTTGGCTCGGAAGAGTCCGCTGGACCTAAAGCAATAATAATGTAATGTAATGTAATGTAATGGACGATTATTTAATAATGTCAACCGTTATTTCTTGTTGAGTGACAACTTTGGGTGTGAATAACCTAATCCTAGGTAGGCACCAAAGGCTTTTGTTGTGGTTTTTTTCCTCGTAATATTTTGAATGTAGGGGAGAGAGGTGTTAAGGACCTCCCATTTCTCAGGACCAGGACCCGCTTCGTGAAGGCCAGGTGATACCCATCTTATATAACATGGTGCGCTTCACCCTTCTTGCACAAACGGTTCACCCCTATACGCTCAATGTGTCCGGGGACGTTAATTTACCTTCTTGCACAGTCTCGTTGTAACTTTAGGACTATATATAGGTAGGCCTGAATTGAATTTAGCCTGCACTTATTATGATGCTCAGAAATAAAACTGTAGGCATTTAATTAATGGTCGTTTGCCTCTTTTTAAGGTATTCCGACGATACACTACGGTGACGTGTGTGGTTGGGGAGATGCTACTTCAACACATCCAAGTCCGACATATGTCAGTGCAGTCGACCGCCTTTACAACCCACGCCAGACTGCTTCAGTTATGGACAGAGCCTTCATCACGGCGTTAGGAAATTATCAGAATGGACATGGTTACCACAGCAATGGTCAGGGTAATCACCAGATGACTGAGCTGCGTCACAATGGGCATAGGAACACGCGCAGGAATCATGTCCGTAACAACAAGACCAAGAAGGCCCCTAATGGTCATGGTTACCATAGCACTACTAGAAACAGTAGCTATTGGGACAGTCAGGATTATCGCCATAGTTACGACAGTAGTGAATCACAATATCACGACGGATCTTCATCTTCTGCGCCTCACATGCCACCGATACACAGATCTCACACACAGCTGATATCGACCACACAATCAAACGAAAGCGCGTTTTCGATCCAAAGACAACTAAGGGCAACTGCCACAATACCAGCGATGACCAGTATCACGCCTCTGCGAGAATCTGTTACGTTCAAAGAACCTGAGCAAAACAGACGCACTCCAGTCTCTTCAACGCTGCCAAACCCTCCAGGTCCAGGGTCGCCTCGCGTTCGGACACACTCAGATTTATCTGACGACCTGGCCTCAGCTTCTGGGGACGGTTATAGCGGTTGCGGAGTTAAACAGAGAGGAGAAAGCGCTCGCGAGGTAAGAAGAGGCGGTGGAAGTGGAGGAAGAGTAGAAAGCAGAAGAGGTTCAGCAAAAGGAGGAGGTGCTAGTACAAGAGAAAGAGGAAAGAAAGGAAGCGCAGGCGCAGTTGGAGGAACCAGACGAGCTGGAGCAGAAGGAGGAGGAGGAGGAGTGGATGACGACAGACACACATTTTACCCACACATTCATGCTCATCGTCGTCCTGCCACTACGGCCTGCACTACACAATACGTGAGTGTCCAGGACTCCATGAAAGAGCGGCTGAAGACAGCTTACGCTGCCAGAAGGACCAACTCCGCTTCTCGACTGATGGCATCCATAGCAGCGGCAAACAAGATAAACTCCCTCACGGCCTTGGGCGTGGCCTACGTCAGGATCAAAGGTCGAAGAAAGATGATCATACAGCGACAACAGAAAAAGGTGGAGGTACAGGTGGATGAGAATACATCTGCTACAGCTTCTCGTGTGAGTTATGACAAAAGATCTTGTTCTTGTTCTTGTTCTTGTTCTTCTTGTTCTTCTTCTTCTTCTTCTTCTTCTTCTTCTTCTTCTTCTTCTTCTTCTTCTTCTCAGGCTTATATATTAATACCCGCTTTTTAACAATCACATTCATAGTCAATGTTGTGCAATGCACTACTTAGGACCAAATTCAAAAATCTTTTTTACTCACGCCATGCGTGCTGGGGAATTCACTTTGTATATTGAGAGATCAAAACTAACTTTCCAATGGTAACTGAATAAATAAATAAATAAATAAATAAATAAATAAATATTTGTATAAATGGTAAATAAATGAATACTTGTATCAATGGTAACTAAATACTAGAATATGTGTACGAACGGTTAATAAATATGCTTATCAATGGAAAATAAATAAATGAATATGTGTAACAACGGTAAATAAGTAAATAAATGAACAAGAGTATTAAAGGTAAATGTATAAATATCCTATTAATATCCTTCACCTTAACTCCAAAGTCGTTGGTGCACCACAGATGATCGTTTAACCAGCGTACTCCATCTTTCTCTGTCCTCAGCAACCCTTATGGCTTCGCTCAATATCAGTCCATTGTCGAATGTTGTTTTCCCACCACTTTTTCTGTCTCCTTATTCTGCCTCATTGCACCGTGCCTTGCAGGATGGTCTTTGCAGTCCGGATGCTATGGTGACGTGGCCATACCATCGGAGTTCCCGTTTCTTCACCACTGTGAGCATGTCATCGTGTTGTCCAATGGCTTGTGTAATGGTCTGTCGGACTTCGTAGTTGGTGATGTGCTGGGTATAGGAAATGCCCAAAAGTCTTCTGTAGCACTTCAACTCCATGCTTTGTATTCTTCGTTGTAGGTCTGCTGTGAGGGTCCATGTTTCGCAAGCGTATAGGAAGGTGGAGATGACAAGGGAGCGCAGCAGCCTTACCTTGGAATGTATTTATGGTTCTGTCTTTCCAAATGGGCTTCAACATTGTCAGGGCAGCAGTTGTTTGTGCGATCCTGGAGAGGTCTTCTTGTCGTGACCCATTGTCTAAATATTTGAAGCTATGCACTTTGTTGAGGGCTTGGCCTTGGACTTTAATGTCCGTGTTGATGCCATTGGTGTTGTTTATCATCATTTTGGTCTTCTCTGCACTTATTTCCATCCCAAAGGCTCTGGAGGTGGTGTCAACGTGTTTAAGTTCTTGTTTTTATCCAGCCAATCCATCAATGTTATCCGCAAAACGGAGGTTGGAGATTGCTATATCTCCTATGCTGACTGTGCCTTCGTGATCTGCAAGGGCATCTGACATGATGCGCTCTAGGAAGATGTTGAATAGTGTAGGAGAGAGATGTAAAAATATGTGTAGGCTATCAATAAATAAATAAACATGACGTGTATAGCGCTTGATAACGTCAAGAGGAGAAAGGCATGCTCACAACAGACCATTTTTCTCTGCAGATGTTCCGCAAGTTCCGGTTGGTGGGTTTCATTACCATCACCTTGATACGGCTGAAGGCGGCCATTGTGATCAACAGTTTGGACAGAACAGAGCGGTCAGCTGCGGAAATTCAATGGCGAACACTCTACGGGGAGCAGGAAGTAGAAAAATTAGCCTTCAACAAGTCTCTCTTCTCCCGAGAAAGGGTCAGTAACTTCTTCTAGGCTAACCTAATTAAAGTGTAGCTGTTGGGTAGTGATGGCTCACGGGTAATTCCGGAGATTACCGGAAACTTTTCGCTTTTCCCCGCTCGACGTAAGTGACGTCACAAAAAGGACCAATCTCTCAGTTTGTGTTGAGCTCAAGCCTAATTCAGTAATTGTAACTTGTATTTTTCTTCATCCACATTTATTTAGTCATAATAAATGTCTTCAAATTTTATTACTATTATTTGTATGATGCTAATCATGGTTCATTTGCATGAAATAATAATAATAATAATAATAATAATAATAATAATAATAATAATAATAATAATAATAATAATAATAATAATTAAAAAAAATAATAAAATAATAATAATAATAATAATGTTATTGTTTTGGTGATGTACATTTCAAGTTTAATATTTTTCGATAGATCTGTTAAATTGAACATGGTCAGTACAATAGGACACGATATGCCTAATGGATTTAACAAAGATAAGCAGAGGAAAAACTGTATTTCCACTAAATGCAGAATAATGTTTCGATATTATTATTATGCACTCGTACATTACAAACAGAGTCCTACGTAAAAAGTATTTTTTAAAAGTTACAGTAATTTACTCAATAGTGCTACTATTAGTAAGCTTAGTACTGCCGTAGGCCTGATTGAAGTCATTGTGGAAAATGCTGGCCCTGCTAATGCTATCTGATGAGTGATCTCTGATTTACCATATCTCCACCAACCCAAACCTCCCGCACAAAATTTTCACTCTTGTGTATCTAAACTATTTAGAGTGTGATGCTATCATTAACCTCTCTCGCAAGGTTTAGCTTCATAAGAAGAATGGAACTTCTCTTTCTCTTTCTCTTTCTTGTTGTTGTGGCATCACTGCTAGGGTGAGAGTCGACTGAGGCCTACTCGGTACCGATAGTAGGCCTTCTGCCGGCTTGATAGTCGGTATATGGATTGAGAAGGAGCATTTTCGCGAATTTCATTCGAAATTCAAGAAGATTGGTAAAATTGTCTTCTTTTAAGTGTGAGGAGCACACAACAGTGTGTGCATTTCCCTTGGAGAAATCTTTCCGCGTACTAACACAAAACGGTTCCAAGGTGGCCATAACGAAGTATCTTTCGGGTAACAATGCAGCGATGTTTCTTGGCATGATCTATTTATGCATCCACCAACAACACACATGTGAGCTGGCATTTTTTTAATAGTGCATATGCTATCCTTTACAAATTAACTATAATAATAAATAAAATCGACAGTTAAATTTTAATAAGTAAATACGCTAAATTGCACTGCGCCAAATCTCAAACCAACATAACACACTAAACACTACCAACCAAACCGGTCACTTCTGTGACGTCACTTTCCGAAACTTGCCGAAGAATCTTTTTTTTGGAAGTCGATTTTTTGGTAGTATATATCAAACAATATACGCAACGGCAAAATAATCCAAGCACATTTTCGAACTCCTCGTAGTTTGTTTAGTTAGTATAGTACATTAAAAGTCACTAAATAGTCCTATTTCGTGATTTGACGAAATGTAGGTCAGCACCCAACAGCTACACTTTAAGCTTAT
Organism: Oncomelania hupensis; assembly: GCA_036898135.1. Classification (NCBI taxonomy): domain Eukaryota; kingdom Metazoa; phylum Mollusca; class Gastropoda; order Littorinimorpha; family Pomatiopsidae; genus Oncomelania; species Oncomelania hupensis. The sequence continues at coordinate 108,375,308 of CM072511.1, forward strand.
AGTAATTAAGCTTATATAGCTCATGTTCTAGACCGTAGTGTGCCAGTTACCTAAACCACACTTTAGGTCTTACTAAGCCATGTGGTTGCCGCCCTTTCGCTGAGAAGGCAACCAACATTTCTCCAGCATTAGTGACAACCCTTTTAAAAAAAAAAATTTAAAAACCCTCAGGGGTGGATATTGGGGCCACATTTCTTGAGAAAACATAACAGCAGCTGCTGCAGTGGTAAATGGAGATGGGAGAAGATTCTAGTATGATCACCAGCTGAAATCAGCTTTAATAAAGCGATTTAAAATGTTGTAACTGCACGTCCTTTCATGTTTGGAATTAGATTTCCACGAAGATGCCAAACTGGGCGTTGCGGATCTTTGAGGTGGAGCCACAAGACAGGACCGAGCAAGACTGTCGTCGTCTTCACGCGCTCTTCCGGGGCATGCGCAGTTTCGACAAATTTACGGAAGAGATTCAGATCAACTTATGCCGAGCGTTTTCGTACACATGGTAAGTCAATATTGAAAAAACAAATGTGTGTATATAAGCCACATTGCATTACATGATTATTGCTTTAGGTCCAGCGGACTCTTCCGAGCCAAATCAGGACCGACAACCTCTGATCCGCAAAAAAGATCAGCTGAAACAATCCTAGTGGTAAAACTGAAAGCTCTCCACCAGCCAGTCCCTTTACAATAAAGACATCCCACGCAGGGACGCTGAGGCTATACTCTAATTTATCGAATCCCCGTTTACAAAAACAAAATAGAATACAAACATCATTATAAATTATGAACAAAACACATACATATAAAATGCCTACATAGCTAAATAATAACATCATAGGAAGCCCCAGTGACCACCTGGCAGAAAGCGTCCAATATTCCCAAGCTGATCCAACAGACCTCATACACAAATAAGGAATCTTGTCCCGGAAGGGTTTTCAAGAAAAAAGGTAGCTGACTGGTCTAGCGAAGAAGAAGATAGTATAGCAGATTGATAGAACAGAGCAGGAATGAGAAAGAGCAAATGAGAACGACAGCGAGAGTGGGAATTTAAAGCACTAAATTTCCAGAAAGTGGGGATACTATTTATACTGAAATCCCCGGCACCCCAACGGGGGAAATATAAGCCACAAAAAGGCTAATTTTGATACAAACAAGCCAACGACAATTTGCAAATTTTCGAGCTAAGCTCTTCTTAAGGCAGACAAAGCACAAGAGAGAACACAAAATTAAAAATAAAATAAAATAAGAAAGAAGGAAACACGGTAATTTTTATTTTGGGATTGGAAAGGGGGGATGTTGCAGCTGATGACGACGATGATGACGAGGACGACGATCATGATGATGATGATGATGATGGTAATGATGATGATGATGATGATGATGATGATGATGATGATGATGATGATGATGATGATGATGATGATGATGAAAAAACTGCGAACTTGGACAGTTCACATGCACAAATACATATTTTTAATAACAATCTAAAGTTTAAAAGCTAACGACCTGAACGACCCACAGACAGGATGGCGATTCGCATGACTGATTTATTGAACACGTTTCGAACGATTGGTTTTTGTGTGCACGGTTCGTAAAGATTGGGTTTCCTGTGCTTGTTTCAGTGTTGGCGAAAGTCGCATTGTGCTAAGGCGTGGCCATATAGGTCACAATTTTTACTTCATCTACTCAGGCTCTGTGTTCGTCAACGTTCCAGACATCGACAGCGAAGGTGAAAGCTTTATCAAGACCGAGGCCATCTTGGGCAGAGGAGATTCTTTTGGTGTAAGTATAAACCTAAAGACACAAAGCAAAGCTATGAACACAACGGTTTGTCTCTGAAGTAACGGTAAAACCTTTTTCTTAACATGTTTCCTCCTGGTCCACTGTTTCTTAATCCCATTGTCCAATGCCCAACGTTTACTTCTCCTCCACATCGTCTGTTTAGCACCACGGCAGGGTTCCATATAAGTCATACAGCATAAGGGTATACACGAATGGAGTTTTATTATTTAGCGTAGTGGTTTGTAGTGATACTGCTACAGCGGAGAGGTAATACTCCATTAGACCTTATAAGCTCAACGAAACACTGGATGGTCTGCTTCTTTGCTAATAGTGAAAACCACACTTCTTCGTTATAGTGGAAAACAACTTGTTCATGCCCATGCACACCTGTTTCTCTGCTCAGTGCCAATGTAGTTAATTCAGGTAGTCTAAACTTCTCGTTTTCTGTTCACTATCCATCTTCTCCGTCCTCTCCATTCTCCGTCTTCATATATACCATTTATTTGTACAGGAACTAGCGTTGCTACAAGACATCAAGAGAACAGCGACTATCTCCGTGAGGGAGACCTGCGAGCTCCTGGTCGTGGACAAGGACGTCTTCAGCAAGGTCTGCCCTAAGATCTTCGAGATCGAACTACAAGAGAAGAAGGCTTTCATTAGGTAGTTCCACTGTCTGAATTTTAGCACAGGACAAACATAGTGACAAGCACACACACGCACACACAAAAGCATGTACGCACACTTGCACGCTCTATCTCTCTCTCTCTCACTCCCTTCCTCCCCTCATTTTCCCTTCTCTCTCTCTCTCTCTCTCTCTCTCTCTCTCTCTCTCTCTCTCTACCCCTTGGGGTCATGAGCAATCTTGCCACTGTACATTGTTCAAACCTATAAAGGGAAAAGTGAAAGCCCCAGTTGAAAACCTGTCTTTCCTTTATAGGCATGACCGATTCAATGCGGCAACAGTACCCCCGTTGGAGTGCCGGGGGTTTCATTATAAATAGTATCCCCACTTTCTGGAAATTTAGTGCTTTAAATTCCCACTGTCGCTGTCTTCCTCATTTGCTCTTTCCCATTCCTGCTCTGTCCTATCACTCTGCTATACTATCTTCTTCTTCACTAGATCAATGACCTACCCTTTTTCTTGAAAACTCTTCCTGGACAAGACTCCTTGTTTGTGTATGAGGTCTGTTGGATCAGCTTGGGAGTATTGGACGCTTTCTGCCGGGTGGTCACTAGGGCTTCCTATGATGTTATTATTTAGCAATATAGGCATTTTATATGTATATGTTTTGTTGATAATTTATAATGATGTTTGTATTCTATTTTGTTTTTGTAACTGGGGGCTCGATTAGTTGGGGTAAAGCCTCAGCCGTCCCCTGCGTGGGATGTCTTTATTGTAAAGTGACTGGCCGATGGAGGGCATTCAGTTTTCCCACTAGGGTTGTTTCAGCAGATCTTTTATGCGGATCGGGGGTTGTCCGGTCCTGATTTGGCTCGGAAGAGTCCGCTGGACCTAAAGCAACAATCAATCAATCAATCTCTCTCTCTCTCTCTCTCTCTCTCTCTCTCTCTCTCTTTCTCTCTCCCACTTAGGCCTATATTATAATAGCATTTCCCCTTCTTTTCAGTCGCCTTCCCCTGTTCAATCCAAAATGGTGGCTTCCGGATGCGCTGGATTCTTTGTGTATGGAGGCTCAAATACAAGAGGTAAGCTACATACCATCTGAATTAAATTAGAAATTAGCGCTTTTGCCGATTACAACAATTACAGGAGTGTTATTTATTTATTTATGCATTTATTTATTTATTATTGATTTATTTATTAATGTGTGTGTGTGTGTGTGCGTGTGTGGTGTTTGTGTGTGTGACCAACATTCAAGCTGTCACAGTTAGTTCTGCCCTTTTTGTGATATTTCCAGTACAAGATCAATAAGATCATCGTGGAGAACAACACGATGGAGGATTGGATCTACATTGTCATGGAGGTGAGCATGATCGTCGACTTACTTACTGAATAACCTTGGCAGACGGCGGTCTGCATACCAACCGATCAATTTACTTAATCAATGACTGTTTGACTGACTGTATGACTTGCCAACTGATTGACTTACAAACTCTTCTACAATGTACACTATTTAACCTTCTGACTGACCGCTCGGCTGCCTGAAGAGACATGTTATTGATTTTGATTGATTGATTTATTGATCAGTACTTTCCTGCGTGTGAATGAGATTAAGTCTAAGATCATGTTTTTAGTGAATAGTCAGTGCGATCGACAATGGAGAAGAAATGAATAGACAGTAAATAATAATATTGATTAGTTTGAATGATTTGTATCACTAATTTATCTGTGGCACTCTTTCTTACAGGGCAAATGCCAGATGATTCGCTGCCTGACGGAAGATCCAGAGGAAGTAAAGGAAGATGAGAAGAACAGAAAACAGTCTATGATTCTCTCAGAGGAAATCATCGAGCTGCTGTCTGCCGCTACTGCCAACACTCGTAAGCTTTAAAGAAAAGAAAGCTATATCACAAATATATTAAACAACACTCTTTCATATCTCACAGACAACAGCTGCTCGTGGTGTAAGCTTAAAAATAGACATTGTGTGACTTGATGGCTTCTTCCCCTGCTTGTGTTTTGATGACTTTCTTGTCTGGAGCTCGTAATCTATTAAACAAATAATATGCAAGGGGATATAAATACTAAATCTGATCAGACTAAGCGAAAATAGAAGTTCTGTAGTGAGTGGATGGTCGTCGTTACAGTAACCTAGCAACGTTCAGTTATTATTACCGAATGGTATTGAATGTTGTTTATTGAATGTTTATCCTGTTCGGCCCGCAACCTTACGTGTGATTTGTTCAGGCCCGCTAAACGATTGAGTTTGACCTCCTGGATTCTCTTTGAATGTGTTGTCTATAAAATTGTGATTCTTGCTAATAAATGTTGTCTTTAGTCCGATCGTCAGTCTGCGTGAATATTGATCGTTTTAGGAAATAGGCTATTCCTATTCGCTAAATAGGCTATTTCTATCATATATGTCAATATTGTCTTTATCAGGTAGTACTACAGCAGATGAGGAAGATGGAAAACAGGAAAACAGCAAGGAAAAGCTCTTGACCTCCCTGGGCCTGGAGTATGTTGAAACGGGAAAGGTGAGCTATATTCGATGTTATACTCTATAAAAAATAATTAATTAATCAATTAAAAAACACTTTCTGCTCTGTAAAGCTTGTACGCTTTCTTTTTCACTCTCTCAACACATCTGGTTCATTTAACGTACAGTTCAGGCGACGAGGGTCTGGGGATGATAAAATACTGTGAAGAGTTACTACAAAAAGTTTACTTTTATGCAGGTTTAACCGATCGGCACAGAAGGTACCGCAAAACTTTGCCGAACTCGCAACCAGGTTCCCTTTCTCGAATCGATCGTTTGCTATTATTAACTGATATGCCTATTCTGTAATGTACCCTGCTTAGCGGATCGCCTTATTTACTTACTTCTAGCTTTTTTATTTTCCAGAGACGTGGAGTGTTCATAGCAGAAGTGGAAGATGAAGCACGACGGAAAGCATTGTTGGCCTTCACGGGACCCATGACATTGACTTCTCTCATTGCGAAACAGAAGAAAGAGGGCAAAATCGGGCTAGTCTATGTCAACGTGGGCACACTGGAATCCGAGGACGTCTTTGTAAGTTTGGTCATTGAATACCACTAATAACGCCACATTTTAGGTTCATACCAATGAACAAAACAAAACAAAAAAACAAACAAATCTGTCCATTTGTACTTTTTCCCCCCATGAAAAACATCCGACTGCGTCTCTGTCTGTCGATCGAACCAACCAACCATCAGACAGTAAACTGCCTGTTGCTTGCCTTAGATAATGGTAACGTCTCCGTTCTCACCTTACTAGACCTCTCAGCCGCCTTTGACACAGTCGACCACCACATTCTCTTTAACACTCTTCAACACTACTTTGGAATCTCCGGCTCGGTCCTGGCTTGGTTCCACTCATATCTTTCTGACAGATCACAAGCAATCACTGTCGATGGCTGTTTCTCCAGCACAGCAGATTTGGTGTGCGGCGTGCCTCAGGGTTCCGTTTTAGGGCCGGTGTTATTCACTCTGTACACCAAGCCACTGCTTCTCCTGCTTAGAAAGCATGCTGTTGAGAGTCAGTCATTTCCAGACGACACACAACTTTATAAATCCACTGCCTCCTCTCTCATTAATTCCACTGTTCAGACTTTGGAGAACTGCATCACAGACATTAAGTCATGGATGACACTCAACAAGCTTAAGCCTAATGACGATAAAACCGAAGCCTTCCTCATTCACAAGCACAACACCTCCTCCTCACTCTCGCCTCTCCCAACATCGCTTACAGTAGGGACAACAAACATTCAGTTCTCATCCTCAGCAAGAAATCTCGGCTACATTCTCTCCGATGACCTGTCCCTCAACAACCACATCTCCAACGTCTGTCGCTCTGCATACACGGCCATACGCCAAATCAGCTCCTTTCGCCAATATCTTACAGTCACTGCCACAAAAACCCTAGTCTGCGCTCTCGTCCTTTCTCGTCTTGACTATTGCAACTCTCTCCTCGCTGGCTCCCCAAAACACATCATTGACAAACTACAAAAGGTTCAGAACTCAGCAGCTAGACTAGTATTCCGAGCTAAGAAACGCGATCACATCACACCTCTACTACATTCCCTTCACTGGCTTCCTGTGCAAGCACGCATAGAGTAGATCTACAAACTCTCTGTTCTCTGTCACAACTTCTTCACAGATTCTTGTCCTTCCTACCTTGCTGATCTACTGTCTGTCTACTCCCCTTCACGCACTTTAAGATCTGCTGACACTCGCACTCGCACACTCAAGGTTCCCGTCACCCGGACTAAGACATACGGCCAACGTGCATTCGCTTACTCCGCACCTAAGCAGTGGAATTCCCTTCCCTCCCATATCCGCAACATACAATCAACACAAGCATTCAAAAAGGCCCCCAAAACCCACCTCTTCAAACTGCATTATTCAGACTGATTTGTATCCCGCTGCCATTCTCTCTGTGAATAGCTGTGAATAGGTTTTTGCTGTTCTATATCTGTCTTTTTTGTAATTTGTGTACATAGTGGTAAATAGTTTGTACCTTTACTGTTCTGTCTTTTGGTGTATTGTAGCAAAAGCGATGTTTTATCGAGTGCATGTATTTAAATGTAATGACTATGTAAAGCGTGGTGAGTCTGGTCATAGGCTGGAGTACCCGCTATATAAAAATCCGGTATTATAATTATTATTAAGGTTTCTGAAAATGTACATTTTTTGTTTTGTTTTGTAGAAGTTGCACCTTACGTTGTGTAACTGTGGAGAATGACACTTTTCATATCATCATCATCATCATCATCATCATCATCATCATCATCATCATCATCATCATCATCATCAATCATCAACATCATCATCATCGTCGTCGTCGTCGTCGTTTTAATTCTGTTATATAGTTCCATCAAGTTTTTGCTCATCGGAATAACTTGAGGTTGCACTGATATCCAATTAGGACATGGGATCCCTGATCAAGACACCCCCAAAGCGCACGAACAGTGCTCTGCTCCTGGTCAGCTCCGGAGCCAGAATGCTGAGAGTGAGAAAGTCCTCTTTCAAAAGACTGGCATCCAATCAAACGATTGAACACACCAAAACCCTGATCAGCAAGCAGACGTGAGTATAATCGAAGAGCATTTTTAGTATCTCTGGCGGAATAAAAATGGTAAAACAAGAATGTTTTGGTAGGGTTTTATTACAAGAAACGGCCGTGTAGAAATAATGTTGAGGAGAGACGCCAATACATTCGTCATAAATGATCATAACTAATAGCCTACATTTCTGGTTTCATTTAAAATATGATATTAATGTAAAAAGAAAGTACAAAACAGAAAGAGTTGATATATTTTAATCTGTAAGATAATTCGGGCAATAATTTGTTAATTCATGAAATATTTTGAGTTTTAAGTTAATTCATGCAATATTGCAAGGTGGAGGCACTTACACATGTGCATTCTAACAATCATACTCTTACAACTTTCAGAAGAGCTTTTAAAGAAACAAGTCGTTTGTCTAACACGAAACTGACGAATTTCAATTTTACTCACAGTATATTTTCTTGGTTCAGGTTCCCTTCGGAAGCGACCATTATGGAATCATACAAACAGCAGGTCAGCTGGAACAACTACAAGCGACAGGTAGTGAAGGACATTCTATACGCCAAAGACGTTCGCAACGCTCCCACTTACAGAGCACCCAAGAAGAGAATGGATCTCGTAGACCCTAACCATTCCCTATGCCAGCAGACTGTGGCCAATGGCGCCTCCAGAGAGACTCGTCCCCAAAGCAAGGGCGAAAAAAAAGAACATAAAATAGAATTACAAAATAATGAAAAAGAAAACGAGAGAGAAAACACGAGAGTAGACCAGGAGACATGTGAAGAAGAAGAAGAAGACGAAGAAGATAGTACAGATTCTGACAATGTAATGGCTACAGGCGCAAGTAGGAAAACCAGCTCGGCCTCGAGAAGAAAACTCTCTGACATAAAAGAAGCAGAGGGAACGTCTGAAGAACGACGGGATTCTGAAGAACGACCACCACGTATTTTCCCTGTGGTTGAAGTGGACACGCATGTTGACCTTCCAACTCCAAGGGAAAACCCTGCTGATGAAAAGAGACAAACCACGTCTCCATTAAGGAGTTCTGAAGCAGACTCCCCAAATAGTCTCGAGCCGGTTTCGATTCATAACTTCCCAGGAATACTGCCGAGAGATGCAGGTCCAGCACCAACGGCTGTGATCGTCCGCAGGCGGTCGTCTGTTGGCGCCAACAACCGTCCCATCTCCCTCGCCCAAGAGGCAACATTCATCCCGCGAAACAGGAAGTCGCGTGACGAATCTGCTTCCGGTCCCGTCACCAGATTTTCCGAAGGTGGTATTGCAGAGGCGGATGAAAGAGAAGGCAGCAGAAGTGGTCGCGAGGCTTCAAATTGATGGAGAAAGGCAAATACCGTATCCGATCCCTGCCTATATGACACACGTACGCTGCTTCTTTATGACATAACACTTTGTTACAGGCTCTTTAAAATAACATGCAGCAGGTAACTGAAAGGTCAATGGTTCTTGCAGGCAGAAACCCAGCTTGGATATGTATTAATATATTTTGTGCCCGTGGGACAAATCTCCACAGGAAAAGAATGGTCTAATGGTGCTATACCTAGATACATTTTGTAGGTAAAAGTTCGGTACCGTCCGCTGACTGATCATGTAGAAAAATGAACCTTTAAACAGTGTTCCCAAAACTGTGATACTGTCAATTTTGATGGAAAATCTTCACTGTGAACTCTTCTAGTTCCGTTTTATAGATACATTTTGTTTGAAGTGCTATAGTTATTACTTTGTATTGTTAATCTTAGTATTGTTGCATGTACATTTCTTTGTTGGTTCAACGTAACTCGCTTGTTTTGTTTCATTTTTAAAAAGGAAAAACGAAAGTCATTGTTCATTAAGTTAGCTTCTATGAACATTATCTATTATTCGCAGTACTCTTCCTTAAAAACCATACAGCCCATTACAGTCTGGTTTTACATGTGATCACACTTTTGCACCTTCTAACCTATCTCCATATATGTATCTTTGCTTCCTGGATTAAATTGGTCATGATTTGGTTCAGAAGAGTCCGCTGGACCTAAAGCAATAACCATGTAATGTAATGTCCTGGATTAAAAACTACCATGTAGATCCTATTCAACAGAAACTTCTGAAAGAGTACGTTAGGGTGTGCAACACCCTGCTTATCACTAGGAGCAGGCGCCCACTCAACGCGGCTTACCAACTTTACAACCAGACCCTTGAGACAGTTCCCTCAGCTAAATATTTGGGAGTTACCATCCGACGGGATATGTGCTGGGATGAACACGCTGATAGCATTGCCAATAAAGCCAACAAAACCTTGGGTTTTCTTAGAAGGAACCTCAAGATCAACTCTGCGGCTACAAAAGAACAAGTGCAAGAGGCATTGTCAGGCCCATACCAGACGGTATGGGATCCTCACACATTGACAGGCTGGAAGCCGTACAGAGACGGGCTGCACGTTTTGTCCTCACTAGATACCACAACACTTCAAGTGTGAATCAGATGTTGGATTCGCTGGGGTGGTCGTCTTTGGAGCTGCGCAGGAAGACATCTCGCCTATCAATGTTACAAAATCAACAGAGGACTGGTGCACTGTCCCTCCATCCTCAGTAAGCTGATCCCACTGCCGCTCCGCCAATGCAGAGGCCATGACAGCCAATTTAGCCACATCACCTGCCGAACTGAGTACCGCTCATCCTCTTTCCTACCCCGTACTATAAAAGACTGGAATGCTCTTCCCCAGGACCCTTATATGCCATGTGTCCGGGGACTTTAATTTATCAACCCCATGAGGTAGTGGAGACCAACACTGTTGATGCTTTTGCATCAAGAGCCTCCCACCGGCCAGAATAGACAGTTAATCAACAACTTTACAACTCCTACCCATCCCCCCCCCTCCGCCAAATACCTCTGTCATTAAACAGATCGGGACTATCCACGAGTTATGAGTGTGAAACATGTGCAAAGCCCTTGTAGTGCCAGTGTAATCAACAATAATGATTGTGGGCGCCTACGGAAAGACAAGACAAATAACAGTGTGAGAAAAGTAATGCTAACAAACATTCTTATGCAATTTAGCGAAATTATTATGATTAGATTTTTCATATATAGTAGCGAATATGTTGGGGATTTGTATTTTTTGTTTGCATTAGTGTTTTTAAATAATTATTTATGTACAAAAGATGTTGAGGGTTTTGTTGTTTGTGATTTAGAAAATGCTATATGCGAGCCATAGCCATGACCAGATCATAATGAAAATATGGGTTACATCCTTGTAAAGATTTGAGTATTCACTTCTACGTTCATAGAAAGATTTGTGTACAGATTTGTAAAGCACAGGATAATACAGAGGTGCTGTCAAACTATTTAACTGAATTGTATTTCTTGTGTTCAGATTTGCCATTTTAACTTTTATTTTTGATGCTGCCATGACTGTACTTGTAAATGCTTGCCATAATAACGAGAGTGAGATTTTACTGACAGAAGAAAATATACAGTTCATTGTTTGGGGAAATAAAAACAGAAACGCCTTTTTTAAATGCAATATAGTTCATATACTGAGATCTTATAAACACAAAAATGTGCCAATGTTCCTACAGTGTGTTTGTAACACAAACACACATACTTTACCGTATTCATTTTAGTATAAAAGTTCTCGCACTTTCTGGAAATGTAGTACAGTAAAACCTCTGTTTTACGACCTTTAAATTGCCATTAAAACAAGGTCTTAAATTGGAGGCGTCTTAAAAAGAAGGTATGACATTTTCGAAAAAGACATTTAGAAAACTAATTAAGTAAAATAAATACATGTACAAAAAGTACACATACCATTAAGTATAGGGAACATCTACCATCTTTCAGAAATATAGATAAAACTCTGTCTCACAACTAATATAGTTAATATCTTCCTGTTCCTCATTATTTACAAAATAAAAAAATCAATGTTGGTATGATAGTTGTTTAAAAGTGTAGACTATGTAAGTGCTGAGTGCATGTTTGGAGATATAACTATTTATAAGATAACCTTATTAATATTGTTGTAATTATTTATATTCAATCATTGAATAATTTGGTGGTGTGGTTTTTTTTTTTATAAAGAAAGCGGTTATTTCTGTTTGTTTGCATGATCCGTGCATGTTCTCTTAGTATGTCACTTTGAACACCAGACATGGTGTCGGCAAGATCTGAAAGGCCCCTGCTCAGGGCAAATCTGGTCAGCTCCTTAGAGTATTTCAAGCTGCTTTAACGCATCGTCTGCTGTTAAAAGTTGTAAACGAAACTGTTTTCTTCAAGCGCACAAATATAGTATTGCTTTGGAATCTGAATTTTTAAGATGCTAGGTCGTAAAATTTAATTATTTGAAGGTCGCAAGTCGCGTTTTAGAGGTAGTCGTTTAAGAGAGGTCGTTTATATAGTACAAAGCATCGGTGAATTTTTTTCCGGTCGTATGTTGGATCATGGACTAAAAATAGAATTCTTTGGTCCATGGTTGGAGGAAGTCGTTTAAGAGAGGGTTTCAAAACGGAGGTTTTACTGTACTTCGAATTTCCTCTTTTCTATCATTCCTGGTATTTCTACCTTAGCTTTTCTTTTCTGTTGTATACAGTATTCACTCTTTCAATATGTCAGTCACTCACTCACTTTTTTTTCTTGAAAACTCTCCCAAAACTCATTTGTGTATGAGGTCTGTTGGGCATATAGGACACTCTCTGCCAAATGGTTACTAGGGCTTTCTATGGTATTATTTAGCAATGTAGACATTTTATATGTGTCTTTTGTTAATATTTTATGTTTATATTCTAATTTGGTTTTGCCAATGAAGTTTCGATAAATTTGAGTAAAGCCTCAGCGTCCTCTGAAAAAGATGCCTTTATTATAAAGTTTATTCATTTGCTTACAGAGTCCAGCAGACTGCAAAGAGCCGAATCAGGGCCACAAAATCAAGACCACAACTTCGCTGAAAGAGGACTCACCCCTGATACGCATAAAAGATATGCCAAAACAACCCTAGTGGCAACACTGAAGGCACTCAACCAGCCGGTCACTTTACAATAAAGACATCCCAGGCAGGGGACGCAGAGCTATACTCTAATTTATCAAACCCCCGTTTACACAAACAAAATAGAATACATTTTGTTCACACAATTTTAATCTGTTTATGTCTTATTTTAATTTCAAGCATACAGTTCACATCAGCGATACACTTTATCAATATCACATATTCATTGATCAATTATGATTGTCTCTGGTATGCCCTGCAATTTTTTTTTTCCTTTACAATAAAGAATCCCCCACCAACGAAACCAAACCAAACAAACACTTCAAGCACATACAAAATAAATATTTTAAAATGTCACGCACTTTGATACACTTAACAAATAATTTACAAGCAGCTGCCTAGCTTGCCATTTTTATCACCAAGGAATCAATACCATGTACAAAATACACCCAAAATGCATCAAAACTTACTCCGTAATCCACCATCCACCTTAACATCTGCATTTACCCAACAGCACAACTAACAAAAAATCCAAACATTTACAATATAATCACAATACCACTTTTTATATTATCCACGACCAAAGTCCCCCGGTGCAGGCGACTTTTTGAATGGTCAGACACAAAGTTTAGATTAAAATTGTGTAAATATTAGACACACAAACATGTATGAATATATAAGAAGTCATCTCTTAATCTGGATCAGGCATTTTATTAGTTTTTATTAAATTCTGTTCTCAACCTCAGACTCATTTTAATTTACTACATATCACAAAACCATTTTTTGGTATTCTGCATACTACTTGCTAAAATCAAAATTCAATAATAATCATATTAACATTCCATATATGTATCTTCTAACATACCTATCAGAGTGAAGATCTGTTAAATTCTTTTATTTATTTATTTATTTATTTATTTATTTTAAAGAAGAGGAAAACTAATGATTGGTCTTTTCCATTATGGTTAATTAGAATGGCGATATAAATTCCTATAACAAAACTACACAAAGCAAGAGTAGATTCAGCCTCAAAATGAAGCAAGAATGTTCAATGAAATTGTTAAAGGAAGCATAAACAATGAATTGTATAAATCACCCTTCTTATCATTAACAGAAATGGATGTTATACATATAACAATTCTGCTATTTGGGCATAGCATTTTCTACTTTCAAAAATGCAAATAGTTCTTCTTCCAGCTGTGGACTACCATCTTCATCAATGAGAAGATTTTGAAGCTTTACTAAGCTGTCAATGTCATTCACCAACAAACATAGGATCACAATAATATTTTGGCAGGTCACTTCTACTTTCAAAAACATTAAAAATGTACAAAAGAACTAAAAATAAATCCTAGAAACGTTGTAATGCATCATTTGCAGGGGTGTTGTTGTTAGAGCAACGACGATGCTGATACAGATGGCTGAATTCTTTGCTGTAACAATTGCCAGGCGCGCTCAATCTGCAAGGTATTGAACCAGATTCCTTGAATTAACTTGTGAAGCTGAAGTGAATTTGTCAACAACAACAACAAAAAAATATTTAAGGCTAAGACAAAAAGAAACTCCCAAGACTAAAGCCAATTTTTTAAAAAATAATAATGGATGCTATATATGCACTTTTCTACAAATTATCACTTTCAACAACTAACTTAAACTCGCCTGATTGCAGAGCAAATTAGGTATCATCTTTGTCAAAAGCAGAGAGAAAGACGGGTGATTGTTCACTCACCCCACTTCCCTCCCTTCCCCCATGCACACACACCCCAAAATATAAAAAATAGAAATAAAATAAAATAAAATAAAATGCACCGACTTGACAAACAGCTGTACATTTACTTCTAATATGGATATCATCTAAATCTACAGCAGTATTAGTCTACATACCATGAAGAATTTTTATTTTCCTCAATCATCTGTTGAGCTTAAACCTTGTGAAATAGCTAGACAAAAGACATTACACATAAAAATGACTTCTTTTTTATGTCAACTAAAAACTGTACTGTCAAGAAAATGTAATTAAAATTTTTTTTTTCGATTTGAAAAAGAGCACACTCACATAAACACACACACACAAAAACAATGACTGACCTGTTTGCGTGTGTATTCATACTCCCATAAGGGACAGATAACAACATTAGACCAAGCTATCCGTTCCTTGTTGGAGAGTTGGGCATCTAGACGATGTGTTGCCTGCTCCTCCGTAAGCTGGTTACGATCTATCAAGCGCTTGATCGCCTGTTGCAGAAGACAAAAAATGTGTAGCAGAAGTCTTTTCTTTATCTCTTCCATCATCAATTTCATCATGTGAGAAAGCAGTATTATGATCATCGATATTATCATCACTATCATAATTGGAAAAATTGTTGCTATTACCGTCACTTCAATGCAATTCAACTTTATTGTTCGATACAAAAAAAGAAAGGAAATGTGCATATGATTCGACATCGATACATTAAATTAACTCCAATCCATATAAAAATAATGAGATGTGATATAAAACCCAAATTATAATGAGCATTATCAAGATAAATGGTGGCATTGTCAATGTGTATGAAGTATAACTTATTTTACAGACTTCTTTATGTTAACATGATTTTTTTAGTTATTTATTAAAGCTGTGTACCTCTTCTTTTGGCACAAATGTACTCCACACTTCATGCACGAACTGATCCCAGTTAGCCTCAAGCAAGACGGCAGCTTCCAACACTACCACCTGTGTTTTACCTTCTGATAAACATGAACATAAGAACAGTGGAATTATTATTATTATTATTATTATTATTATTATTATTATTATTATTATATAGCACTTTATCAGCTCAAGAGCTGCTCAAGGCGCATGGCCAAAACAGGATCTCACTCAAACCGCCTGAGGCACCAACGTGCAGCCGTAGGTGCCTTGTGTAATGCCTCAGACAATTGAGCACAATCCTGTGCAATCAGAGATGGGGGAGTAGGGGCCTAATGCTTGCTGATATAACTGGCATTCACCCATCTAGGATATGAGCAGCAGGATCTTTATGTCAGTGCAATGGAACGTGTGAGTGCAAAGACCCTGGTATATTTTCTAATCTAAGGACTAGGGGGAGTTTGCCTGTGTAAAAAGATTGTGTTATTTTTTTTCAGCAGGGTATTGTTATGCGTTTCGCTACTCCAATACGACAACCTTGAAATTATGAATCACTGCAGGCAATCTTATCACTTGCAACGCTTTAATTGTTTTGCCGTCACTTTTGGCACTGAGACAACGAGCTCCACCATTTGATTAGAACGGCAGTAGCATTAACAAACAAAGACCTGCACAGACACAGTAACAACATACACATGAACACATATCCATCCAAAAACATGGTGTAAAAAACACACACACACAAAACCACACACAATCTCCATCTCCTCCCTGCAAATACTCACATATACAATCCACCTCTTCTCCCTCCAAATACACACACAAGCTCAAAGCTTTTGAAAATAAAAACTACACATGCAAAGAATTCTCACTGAAATGTTATCATACATTCAATTTACAAAGCAAATTACACAATTATGCAGAGACAACTTTGTGAGTGTAGAAACGGAGAACAGAATCAGAAAATTGCCATTCCACAATTAGCAGAATCTGCAGAAGGTGCATGAATCTTGGTGAAGGGAAATGTGTAAAATAAAGATTTCTAATTTTATTTCAATGTATTTAATCTCTGAAAGGTAAGTATAATTGTTATTTTTTATAAATCTAAGAACTTAAACTACAGATTCACTTAGATTAATAATCCTATTCTATCCTATCCTGTCCCGTAACTCGGAGGTCGTAGGGGCACCACAGATGATCGTTTAACCAGCATACTCCATCTTTCTCTGTCCTCAGCAGCCCTGATGGCTTCGCTCAGTGTCAAACCAGTCCATTCTCGAATGTTGTCCTCACACCTCTTTTTCGGTCTCCATCTTCTTCTACCTCCTTGCACTGTGCCTTGCAGAATGGTCTTTGCAAGGCCTGATGATCTGGTGACGTGGCCATACCATCGGAGTTTCCATTTCTTCACCACTGTGAGCAGGTCATCGTGTTGTCCAATGGTTTGTGTGATGGTCTGTCGGACTTCGTCGTTGGTGATGTGTCGGGTATAGGAAATGCCCAGAAGTCTTCTGTAGCACCTCATCTCCAAGATTAATAATGTATCAAGACAAAAACTCAATTTCATTAACATTTTAAAAAAAAATTGAAGAATTGAAAAAATACAAAATTTACCTGCTGCAATCTGTGCAATCTGTTTCTCGGCAAGTTTCATTATTTCTGGCCATACAATACTGTTCAACCTTTCCAGCTTACTCTAGAACAGAAAACAAACAGCAATCAAAACTACTTCACAACTGTAAACTATAGTATTATGAACACACATGCACACACACACACACACCACAAAAAAGTTCTTTCACAAAGGCTCAAATCATCCTAGCCGGCAAAGACTCCCACCTTGTCTGAAAAGACGATGGTTCCGAGTTTCTTCCTGTCAATTTCTCCATTGCCTGCTACCAAGTCTTCACCAAACTCTGCTACCACTGCCTTAAAACCCTCTGAACCTGGCTTGTATGCTTGGTGGCCTTTCAGTATGAAAAATTGAAAATAAAGATTAATTTTGTGCAAAATACCACACTCTGAAAACACAAAGATTACTGAAAATGGCTGTATAACTGGTGTTTATTTTATCGTTGTTCTAATTTGTGATTTCATGATTGGTTAAGTTTAAAAATTTTTATGATTCATACTCTGCTATTAGAAATGGGTAAAAACTGTCAGAATTTGCAAATCAAAATAAGGCAGAGTACATACACTCCTGAATGTTACACATAAAAAAACAAAATAACATATTTTTAGAATCCCTTTGTATTAATAAAATTAAAGATATTCATTGATGTCAATCAAATCTTCAACATTCACTGAGCACTTAGAGCTTATCCTTAAATGTCTAGAATGAACAAGAAATGTTGCCAGCAATTGCAAAACGTCATCATCAATCATCAATTATCATCATCAGCATCGTCATCATCATCTACCAGCAATGACAACATAATTATGCAAGTCTAAACAAAAAGTCAACATTCACCTAAAAGATCGCAGTTAATAATAGCTGCTCCCAGTTTCTTCATCTCCTCACACATTTTGGACTTGCCACTGGCGATGCCTCCTGTCAGACCAATCCTGTAGGGTCTAATCGGCAAATTTGGCTTGGGCTAGAACAGAACAATTTCTTTCCAGAAACACCACAGCTTCAAGAAAGAAGCGTACAGAAGGGCAATGGGCACTGGTCAATACTGAGAGGCCGTAAAAGAGCCATCTTCAACCAGACCAACATTAGAACTATCTCACTAAAACAAAATCACAAAGGCTGAGAGAGAAAGAGTGAGAGAGAGAGAGAGAGAGAGAGAGAGAGAGAGAGAGAGAGAGAGAGAGAAAGAGAAAGAGAAAAAGAAAGAGAGAGAGGAATGGAGGGAGGGAGAGAGCGAGAGGTTGTCTTGAACTAATAATAAAGTGGATACTTGGGCTCGCTATTCTACAAACACGCACGCACACATACGTTCATACGTGTGTACACACAGACATTTATGTGACAGAGAAAGAGACACACACTTTTTAAAAATACATAATTATGTGATTTTACATCTTTAAATGCACAACCACATAAACCACGGCTGTTCAGAAGAGGGACGTGGGTTTCACACGGCATGACCTGCTGGTGTGACTAAAAATAGCTTACAGCTGGTGGCTGAAAGTTCACTTTCAGTGAAGTCAGTTTCAGCCATGAAACATGTGCGGTTTATAGTATTAACAGCAAAAGAAAAATAATTTAACACTTCCTTACACCTTTTTTTCAACAAAGGTCATTGCTGGAATACTTTTAATTAATCACCATATTTATTTTGTCCACAATAGTATCAAAGGGCAGTTACTTACTGTGGGTGGTTGCAGCAGTGTTCCAAGCAGTCGACGCCTTTGAGTTGAGGAACTGACTTTCTCTTCTTCTTCCGGCGCATGGCATGAGTCTTCCACCAATTCAATTGTGACAATGTCCAATATGGGGAGATTCTTGAAAACAACCAAATTCTTTCTCACTTTAAACTCACTTAAAAGTTAAAACTATTTATGGAATGAATAAAAAGTCTAGTGATCAAATATGTAAAACTCCATTAAAACTTCACATGCACACAAACTAAATCATAAAGAAACAAAAAAAAATTACCTAAACTATTATATATGAAAAAAAATGAAGGAACAACATCAGCCCTAAAATTATTGAAGTCATCAAAGCCTCTATGACAAGGCTACCAGTGCAGTTCTCCACAACAGCTCTATCGGGAACTGGTTCAGAACAACAATCGGCCTGCGTCAAGGATGCCTACTCTCTCCAAAATCTTCGTCTTCCTGGAGCGTATCATGTCAGATGCCCTTGCAGATCACGAAGGCACAATCTGCAAAGGGGGTCTAGCAATCTCCAACCTCTGTTTTGCTGATGATAGATTGGCTGGAGAGGAACAAGAACTTGAAGATTTGGTACAGAAGCTTGACACCACCTCCAGAGCCTTTGGAATGGAAATAAGTGCATGGAAGACCAAAATGATGACCAACAACACCAATACAATCAACATGGACATCAAAGTCCAAGACCAATCTCTCAACATGGTACATAGCTTCAAATATTTAGGAGCCATTGACTGAAATAAAACTTACTATATAATTAACAAACTAACTAACTAAAGCATACTCACAACTTTCTCTCGCTCAGCATTGATAAGCTGCCCACCTTTGGCCGTTTCCTGACTGACCACCAGACACTGGAAATCTGGTCTAGTAATGGTCGGTCCATACACATCTCCAATACACACTGGATCTATAGTAATGCCAGGCTTTATATCAGTGACGAAGGCAACCACATCATCCGCCCTTTTCTCCCATGGCAAAATGAGTTCTTTCAGCACTTTCTCTGAAAAAGAAAAGAAACTGTATTCAAATTGCCATTACGAAATTATTAAGTGAAAATAAAAGCTTTTAATCTAGGAATAAGTGCTATTACTTATTACTATATAGTTTAGCAAATTAGTAACTAAATGTAGCATCACTCATAGTTGTTTGTACTCCTATTGTTCTCAAACACATGTTTGTGACGGTGGGTCTATTGTTGCTGGGCTCTGCACAATGGAATGCTATTACCCACTCGTCTATTGTCGATGGGGATTGCTAGTAAATCTCCCTGTGACTTAACTTAATTCATTTATATGTTTAGCTCGGTCTGTGTTTAGGCTGGGGTACAGAGATAGAAAGAAAAATGGTAAAAGATCACTGTCACACTATCTCTCACACAGCTATGAAACATAGGTAGTCCAGCCACTTGTTAACAGTAAATATCACACATTTATTTCCTCTACTCAATACACGATCTGCTAAGTACGATACTAACTTAAAAGTTCAAATGTCAATTCGAATGGTTCGCTTCTTGATAGTTCTAGGCAGCTACTGTATCTTCATCGGGCACTGGATGCTTTCTGCCCTAAGCCAGTAAGGGTCAGAGTTCTGGAAGAGTGGACTACTGTGGTCCTTTGATACAGGTTTGGTGCACTGTTACAAAACCCACTTAACTGAACATTCGAAGAGCTGTGTTGTGGTTGCTTCCTTGATAAGCTGTGTTGTTGTGGATTCTTCTCCTTGTTGCTAGACTGGTGGGCTCTCGTCGCACATTGCTAGAGATGTCTCTGCAGGCCAACTTTCAGGGAAGACTTGTTCTTGTCTTTCGCCTGGTTGGGCTTACGATACAATGCTTGCTCGTCTGTAACATATGAGACGAAATTCTGCACAACCCTGTATACTAGGTGTGTGCAGAGCGTCTCACTGAAGGCCGAAGTAGCCCTCAGTGATTAGCTCCACATCTCTATATATAAGCGACAAACATTCTGCTAAGTCCGTGGTCCATTGTAATCTCCACTATAATTTCCTATATACATATATAAATATAAATCATGGCTAACTATACACATAGAGAAATAATTAATATGATACACATTCTCTGGTACAGTCACTGGTCTGCAAGCATATATATAGGTTAAACAACAGTGGGTCCGAATGGTATACAACATAGCGTCAAAACCGGTCGTGTTCGCCACGTGGTCAAGCAACGCTGGACTAACAATTCAAGTCTAAGCATAGCAAATTTTACAAACATAATTCAACAATAATATCAATACATCACGATGAAACAAAAGTATGTTCATTTACCTTTTTGACAACGTCAGGCTAACTTGAATGAATAGAGTTTTAAACAAGTCCTGCTTTCCTAGTATTTCAGTGGAGAGATTTCTTAGAGCTGAGCTCTGTACTCTAGGCAGTTTGAACGCAGAATGACCACTCTACCTGTCTCTGCCTAACCAGGTAGAACTGGTCTACCTAATCTCTCTCTGTCCCGATTGGCCGGACTCTGCTCTAACGTAAGCTGGATGATGTCACTATACTGCGCTCGCGTCAGTAATAGCAGAGTGTAGCACACAGCAAAAACTTCTGTTGTCTGCTTCAGCGTAACATTAACCGTAGTGTTACAACTGACTAAACAAGGCAAAAGCTTAAAATGTGCTGTGTAAAACTGGCCTCTTGTTACAATATTTTAATGGGCACCGACTGCAGTAAGCTGCTGGAAAGTAGCTGAGAAGTTTGTAAATTATATATTCTTACTGAGAGAAGTGATATTAACAAGTTCAGATATATGGAAGGGAGGAGTTGGAGGTGGGAGTTGGGGGTTAGATTCTTCCCTGACAAAGATACAGAGATCTGCTCTCAAACTTATAACGTATCATGCAATTCAATTCAAATCAACAAATCTTTACTACCTCTTACAAGGAATTATGACAGGCGTTAAACATTGTTCGAAAAAATAAAGGACATTCAGACTTGAAAAACATAAGGTATAAAATGTAAAAATGCATGCACTCATAATGCTCTTCAAATCTGACGCACTCACATTTCTCCTTGCACACACATTTCATTTTACATTACATTATAGCGAGCGTTGTGGCCGAGTAGTCTAAGGCAGGACTAACTTGCCTTGTCCACAGGCCAGAAACCAATGGCGCCTCACAGGTGCAGACCTGCCTACCCCCCTCAGAGTAAAAGCGCGAGACAGGGTATCGAGGGTTTGCCAAAATGGAGCTCTGTATAATATCATGGCAAAATTGGTGATTTTATAATATATATATATATATATATATATATATATATATATATATATATATATATATATATATATATATATATATATATATACAGAGCTCCATTTTGGCAAAAGCGTGAGTCTCCCGCCAAAAGCGGGAGAGTAGGCAGGTCTGCAGGTGTGGGATTGATCCAGCATCTGGGCTTTATGTTTCTCTGAATATTATTTACTTTTGACTTGGGCCACGTCTGGGGGGTTTTCTCCGGTACTCTGGTTTGCTCCGCCATCAAAATTAAAAAAACACAACTAATATTAGGTTCTCCGGGTACTCCGGTTTGCTCCCTCAGCAAAATTTTTTAAAACACAACTAATAATAGGTTGGGTTTGGTTGCGCCACATGCGACTATGCCTTCCCCTTAAAGGCGGCCCAGAATTTCCCAATTAAGAAAGACAATAAAGTGTAAAAAAAAAATTAAAATAAAATAAAATTTAACTTCCTAAAATTGCGCATGAAACCTATCCTATCCTATCCTGTCCCGTAACCCGAAGGTCGTAGGGGCACCACAGATGATCGTTTAACCAGCATACTCCATCTTTCTCTGTCCTCAGCAGCCCTGATGGCTTCGCTCAGTGTCAAACCAGTCCATTCACGAATGTTGTCCTCCCACCTCTTTTTCGGTCTCCCTCTTCTTCTACCTCCTTGCACTGTGCCTTGCAGAATAGTCTTTGCAAGGCCTGATGATCTGGTGAGGTGGCCATACCATCGGAGTTTCTGTTTCTTCACCACTGTGAGCAGGTCATCGTGTTGTCCAATGGCTTGTGTGATGGTCTGTTGGACTTCGTCGTTGGTGATGTGTTGGGTATAGGAAATGCCCAGAAGTCGTCTGTAGCACCTCATCTCCATGCTTTGTATTCTTCGTTGGAGATCTGCTGTGAGGGTCCATGCTTCGCAAGCATATAGGAAGATGGAGATGACAAGGGAGCGCAGCAGTCTTACTTTGGAATGTAGACTGATGGTCCTGTCTTTCCAAATGGGCTTCAACCTTGTCAGGGCAGCGGTTGTTTGGCGCATGAAACAGGTACTCCAAAAATGTGCAATTGATGTACCATGCATGTGGTAAAAGTCAAATACTGCCTAAATTACAATTTTAATACAGAAATGTAACCAACTTTGATTCATAACTTCATCTGTCACTCCCACCACCAGTGATTTTTCAGTCAGCAAGCAGCTCTGGCTTAGAAGCACCCTGTGCCCATTGTGAAGACGATCAAATGTTCCTCCTAACACAACATTGCTGTAAGTTTTCAGCTTTGTAGCCTCCATTGAGACACCATTTCCAATGCCCGCCTCTGACTGGGAAGGTATCCAAGTCTCAAATGCAATGCCATCGTGTATCCTGAAATGAAAAGGAATTAAAATGAACTTTTAGAAGAAAAGAAAATGACACAGCAAATTAAAATCGACTTAATATCACATTACAAGACCCCTTAGCCCTCACTTTTTCTTTTATTCTTTCTTCATACTGCAACATCTGTGTATTAATGGTAGATTAGGAATAAAAGTGTCTAGAGATTTTTTAAACTAAAGCATTATACATGTAAACAATATCACAAGGAAGCAATTGATATTATATAACATATTAAGCTATGTCTTCTTTACCCATCAGAAAATGATTGTTTCAACTGTTGCACGGCATTAACTCTGTCCGAGTTCCATGCTTCCATGATAAATGGTGCATCTGACACAATCACATCCAATGCTTTCTTCAACTGGTAGTTGGGCAACAAGGGCGGAGGTTGATTGGTTATGTGCGACAACAAAATTCTGATGTCCAAATTTTGACATCGTGAAGAACTTGCACCATACACATCATAAAGGAAAGACTGTACATCTGTGGTGCAGGGGACTGAAGTGAGGATTGAAGATCTTTGAAGTGCCTCAGCACTGCGCAGAGAAGGCTGCAAATGGATGTACAATGTTTCTGAGATTAGGGACGAAACATGATCTAGCAGGCGTGGTATCTGTGTCCGTAGCTTGGAAATCGGCTGTGTCAAAATCAGTAAGCCATTACGAAACATGCTGGCAAACTGCATAGATTTTAATACTGAGCAAAGTCATAAACTTTTCCTTTTGCAGTTTTGGTTTGTTGGCACACACTGACAAAGTCAAAGGTCAACCAACTTCACGGATAGTCAGCCCTCTAATCCACAATCTAATGCAAAACTAATTTTTAAAGATCAATAAAGTAAATTAAGAACTTTATGCAAACGCAGAGAAAGCTTTTACAATAAATGCATTCACACACGAAAATAATAAATGCAGATTTAGGCCTATGACATGACAAATGTCCCTGCTTCTTCCCCAGTTTTTCTCACTTGGAAAAATCTGTAAATAGCTGAGTTCGCAGTTAGCATCAGCAGTGTGGATGAAATCGCACACAAATCTAGTTTTTATTAGCGCTGTTATTTTCTTTCTCTATCGGCTACTTTCAATCCCCATCGATACTTTAATCACAATGAATTATTCTAGCTTCTTGTAAACCAGCGCACTACTAAGTTTCAAATGGTTTGATCTCAAGCTGTTAGAGTCTTTCGTGTTAGCTTAGGCCTAGATAATGACGAGACCGATGGCGAGAACTTTCGATTACGCGTAATACTGGGAAGTTTAGAACAATATACTACTTACTAGCCTAGAAGAAAGAGTCTGCACCTTGGTAAGTTTTTTAATCCTTCCATTTTAATAATATCGATCTTGCTTAATCATTTTCTTAATATTAGAAGCGCACAATTGTCACCTTCTCTGTTTCATCCGCTTTGTCGCCATCTCATTGATTGATACTGTTCAATAGATTCACTAGTCTGTCTGTTGATACACCAACTGCAAAAACGACTATGGTGACCTTGGATGTACAGAACTGAGAGAAAGAAACAGCAAGAGAAAAATAAACCAGCACTATAGTATACTATTGACCATACAATGATACATTATTTTACTTGCTACCGCAGACAAATTGGAAGGAATATTCTGGTTTCAATACATGTATCTGTTTCACATTGCCACCATTTTTTAAAATGTATTGAATAATGTAGCCTGTAGCAGTTGCAGTGTAGGTAATGCTGTTACACTGTTTTGTATTTAATAATTATAGTTCCATATTTGTAGTGCGAGGGTAAAAGCACATAAAACCCCCGCAAGTGACCTAGAGCAGGCAATATTGAATAAAGGCTGATAGCCTACAAAGCCACATATATGATATGATATGATATGATATGATATGATATGATAAATCTAATTTTATATTAATTTTTTTTTTAAATTTTCAGACAGACAACTTTGTAACGCTGTGGGCTGAGAGACTGCAACTGGCATTGTAACTTGTTAGTTAGTAAAAAATTTTAGTCATTAGTTAATATCAGTTCAGTGTTATAGTAGTAGTTTTCTCAAGAATAATGGCAGAACAGGAATCCTTCAAGACCACAGAAACTTCAGTTTCTGATGAACCACTACCAGAAATGGGTGTAAGTGAAACTAGTTGCCGAAGCACAGGTGCTGAAGACTCTTTAGTTGATAGACTTGTGAAAATGGCAACTGGAGCTGATGGTGATAATAACGATGGTGACAATGACGATGATGGTGACTTCCATTCGGCATCAAGCGGAGAAGATGATGATGAGGTAATAAAGGAGTGGAGTGAAAGCTTGCCTGTTGACATCCATTTAACTGCTGAAAAAAGAAGTTCAGAGACCTTGGGTAACTTTTCTCCAAGTCAAAACCATTCCTCACAGTTGAACAATAGTGATATCTACACAACTGGGGACAGTTCTTCAGCAGAGTACAATACTTCAGGCTTTACCACTGCAGAATCTCGTGAAGATAATGAAAGACCGCAGGAGTCCACAGATCAAAACTCTAAATCAGCTAACGATAGCGAAGATAATCCAAGTGCAGGTGCTGAGGTGGAAAGGGATGTTGATGATGATAAAGAGACAAATATGGAGAAGGAGGAGGAGGAAGAAGAGAGGAAACAAAAAGAGGAAGAGGATGCTATGCCAGAATCCGAGTTACAGGTTTGAACGTTTTACAAATTCCTCCCATCCTTCATCTTTCTTTTTTGCAATTTATTTCCTTCTTTTTTTTCTGCATTCAAATTTGTTTACCAATAACAATGTAAATTATTATTGTATGCAAATGTAAAATAATAATTGTTCTATGAATTTATACTGGTATTTATTATGACAAAAAATGGTTATTATTAAATTATTATTGGGATGCGATTTGACATTTTTGGTATATATAATTATAAATTAATAATTAAATTATTGTTATTTTAATTTTTGTTCCAGGTGCGATTAGCAGAAGCAGTGAAAGTCAAAGGGGAGGCAAACACAGCATTCAAGAATGAGAACTTTGAAGAAGCCTTTGAACTCTACACAAAGGCCCTGAAGTTGTGTCCTTTGAAATACGTTCAGCAGAGATCTGTTTTGCTGTCGAATCGTGCTGCATGCTATTTTCATATGGTGAGGTATACGGTTTTGGTAAATGGGTGTTTACTGTTAACTCATTGAAGTCGTGCCGGAAACTATTTTACGGCACTCGCGGTGCCGCAGAGGAGTGTGCCGCTGTTATGTTTACGTCGCATGTTTACATTTTTTTAAAATAACAGAAAATTAGTACCAAGGGAACTAACCAATACACATACTTGAAAGGGGTCTTTTTAGAGTAGATTGCTTCCCTTTGACCATATTTTTGACAAAGTTTCTCGTGACATCTCGCGATTTTTCTAAACCAAGCAACATCTTTGTTTACAAAATGGCTTCCCGTTTTGAACGTAGATTGTTCGGAACATTTTGTTTTAGTTATGTGACAAATGCCTTGTGCTTTTATGATTATTTTTGTGTAAAATTCATTTCTACAGCGTTTTTACATCATAACAAGAGAATCAAATATTTTCATAACAAAAATGGGTGCAACATATAGGTATTGTGCTTCTTATAAAAAAAGTTTTTTTTTGCAAAAGTGATGTGTTTTTGGTGCAAAATATTTTTTTCTGGAGGATTATAGCAGATTGGTGGTAAGTGAAATTAAAAATACATACTTTAAGCTTTCGTATCAATTTATTTTATGTTTCTGTGTTGTCTAGTACATTTGGTGTGATTTTTTAAAAATAGCCTAAAATCCTGCGACCCTGGAATGATGCCGAGTCTGGCACTCTGCGACTTCAATGAGTTAACTGTCTGTTATCCAATGAAAAAACATAGTTTTTGTTTCCTGAAAACTTTTTTTTCTAAATGGCTAATTTGCAAAATGCATGAATGAACATTGTTTGACTGAAGCTGTTAAGGTAATCACAGTGAAACCCAACTAGAAGTTGAATAGATAAGATCCAGAGAACAAAGAGAAAAACACGGGTCATGCTAGTACTTTCACTTTTAATTTTTGCCTGAATATATATGGGAAAGTTGCAACTGCTGTTTATGAAGATTTGTCAAAGAATGCTCATCATTTTGAACTAAACACAACCGAAGATAACTGATAAGACAGAGAAAATCAGATTGCATTTTTGAGAAAATAATACATAAAGTTTTCATAGTCATATAAGCTTCATCAATATGGGAATACATATTGTACTGAACACTGATGTAGGTATTCTCTTGGTTTAGGAGGAGTATGAGATTGTAGTGCAGGAGTGCTCCAAAGCCATTGTCCTTCAGCCAAGGTATGTCAGGGCTATCAGCAGACGAGCACGGGCATATGAGAAGCTGGAGAAGTTTCAGCAGGCTCTAGAGGATCATAAGCTTATCTTGGAGGTGGATCCATCCCAGAAGGAGTCAATGTTTGCTTGCAAGGTAAGCTAATTAAGCAAGAATTGTACTATGGGAGTAGGTATGAAAGAGAAATTACATATTCTTGTCATGAATAGATGATTTCGTTTCTCCACGTCTCTTCATCCAATTATTAAAATCAACCTGAGCCAAACTGATCAACATATATCCAAGCCAAGATTTTGGTTGAACATTTATTAGGCAAAAATTTGGTCATGAGTTCACTAGTGACATTTGAAAGTGTTAGGAAAATAGCTTTTGGTTGAACATGAATAAAGTTGAGTGTACAAAAATTGTTGACAGTGGTAAAGTGCATCTCAAACATGTTATGTAGACCTGTTTATTTGTATGATTTTAGTCCATGTTTTACAAGTAACTCTAGAAGTTTAAAAGCTACAGTTAACCCATGGCTTAGTCTACACTTTCGAGCATCTTGTTGTGGTCGGTATGGTTTTTATAACTGTAATGTATGCAAGTTGGAAAGTGACATTGAAATGAATCTTGTTCCTGTTATGTAGTTAGACAAATAACACACTCATATTCATATTGTTCACAAATGCTGATTTTTTTTTTTCAGATACTGGAAGAGAAAATTAATGTGCAAAATGAAAAGCTGAAAGCAGAAATGATGAGTATGTTTATTTATTGATTTATTGATTTATTTATTAATCATCATACATTATTATTATTATTATTATTATTATTATTATTATTATTATTATTATTGCTCTACATTATATAATGACTGATGTTATATGTAGAGCATCCTTTTGCAGGCAAGCTCAAGGACCTAGGCAACATGGTACTGCGTCCATTCGGTCTGTCCACCAACAATTTCCAGTTTCAACAAGACCCGGTCACTGGAAGCTACTCAATCCAAATGGTCCAGAATCCCTCTACCAATGGAAAATAGACATAATGCCACGAAGGTTGCTCTGTTTTGACGGTAAAAAATTCCATCATCTTCGGACAGTAGGCAGTATGCCAACAAACCATGATATGTGGTTTGTGTATGGATGTATTTTGTGACATATGAGTGTTTTTAAAGCTAACAGTTCATACCGTTTTAGGAAAATTAATGGGTTAGCAAAGCAAAAGGGATCGTGAACAATGCATATATTTCAAAAGGAAACTGTTTTAGTCTTAGCCTAGAGTAGTGCAAATGCTCATCCTGATACATATATATGTGTAAGAATAAACTAGCTCGCTATCCGGACTCATATCAAGGTAGATAAATTTCATCAAAATGTTACTACTGAGCTTGACGTGTGCATTTAGCTGTTACATAACCAAATTGTTTTAAAGCTTTAAAAGCCTTTTAGCACTTCTCCTATGAAAGCTGCCCTGTGTAGTTGTCGAAATGTAATGTTTTAAATGACCACTGTTTCTGTCATTCTGATTTGTTCTTTCTATTTCTATATTCTTCGTTATACCCATCACTTACCTTTTTATTTAAAACTCTCCCATAACTCCTCATTTGTGTATGGGGTGTGCTGGGTCAGCTTGTGGATATTGGACACTTTATGCCAAATGGTCAGTGGGAATTTCTAAGGTATTATTTAGCAATTTAGGCATTTTATATGTTTTATAATGATGTTTATGTTCTATTTTGTTTTTGTAAACAGAGGTTTGATAAAGTAGAAGCAGCTTTTTATAGAGTATTTTGATTAGGTGGAAACTATTTCCCTGTCCTGCTTTTATTTAGTTTATCTATTTTAATTTACGGACTGGACTACATGGATATCAGTGATAGTCTTCGGTTTAGAGTTTGTGTGCTTTTTTTTTTTTTTTGCTTTGTAGAAAAAAGTTTAGTTCATGTACAATAGGTTTAAGTAATTTTTTGTTACATTTGATTTAAATTAAATTTTTACTTTTGTATTTATTTTATTTATTTATTTATTAAAAAATTATTTGCTTTCAATGTATGTTTGTGTGTATGTGTGTCTTGCGAGCTTGGAGTCTGCCATGTTTGATAAATGCGCTTTATAAATAGCATTATTAATATTATTAAAGCCTCTGCGTCCCCTGCATGGGATGACTTTATTGTTAAGTGGCCGGATGGTGGAGTGCCTTTAGTGTTACCATTAGGGTTGTTTCAGCAGATCTTTATTACAGATCAGGAGTGAGTCGTCTTGTGGTCATGATTCTGCTCTTTGCAGTCAGCTGGACCCTATAAACAATGACTAACTAATAAACTAACTAGTTCATTCACATTATCTTCCTCCTGCCTTTGTTACCTCCACCTCTTACCAAGACTGGGAGATAAGTATAAGTCTCACAATGTAACCAGCTTTTTGACAGTTGCTGCACAAAGTTTGTGCAGAATCTTCACCCATTGGAACATAGACATTTAACATAAAGCTGTTCATATTATGAAAGCTGCTGTATGGAGAGTGGTAGAGAAAAAGCATATGTTTCATTTTATTAATTTAAAGCACATTGTACAATATTTCTCATTAGTGGGTTCGTTTTATTAATTTCAACCAAATTATAACGTTATTCTCATTAGTTCAGTGGTGTTTTGAAGAGTATGAGTGAAATCTACAATGGATATCAATAATTGTATTGCATTAACTTATTCATATTTTGATGTCACGTCTATATTATTCATTTATTGTTCTTGATGATAATTTATGCCATTGGGACAGATGCATGTTATGTTATTTTGTTGGTTAGGAGTCTTGTATATACTTGTTGCAGAAATATGTCCATGAAATAAAACAATGCAAGTGAGGTTACAAACAATGGTAGTAAGTAGTAACACTGTTTTAAATTATTTTTTTGGTCTTTGATTGTCAAAACCTGTACATCAGCAACCACGATATGTGTGTCATTAATAATGCTTGAGTTTGGAAATGTATGCATTGTTTTGTGTCTCAGCCCACCCATCCACCCCATCTTACTCCTTTTACTTTTTGCAAACAGTAGGCTATAGGCACAGCAGTTGCAATCATTGAGGGACTCAGATGGGAATGTACTGTAGCATTATTTCTGAGTGTTTCTGATTAGTTTAATTGGCACCCTTTTCCATGTTAATGTTATGATTATGATGCATATGATATTTTAGTGTAATGGAAAGTATTTCTAATTAAATGGGTTCTGCTGGATGGGTTTGGCTTGAAAACTTTACTTTTGGTTTCTTGAAAATTTATAACATGAATAATACCAAATTACCAACAGTTTATATGCCTGATTTGGTGTTTGTGTGCATGAAAGAAAAGGCAGAAAGAAAAGTAAACAAATACGCACTGTACTGACAACAACCAAAACATCAAGAGTTTATCACACAAAGCAACAGACAGGAAGACGTAACACAGACTGAAATGAGTTAACATGAGTAATGTTATGTAATTCTGACAACATTTAACATCATTTATTTGGTATGCAAAACAGCACATCTTGAGCATCACATGGCAATATACGAATTATCCCTACATAACATGGTTCAATATATTATTTACACAATTCAATACACTGGCCAAGTTGATTGATAAAATTGTAATAAAAGTCAATTTTTGTTTGTGACATGGTTTTTGTTGTTGGTGACATTCTTACAAAGTGCTTTTCAGCTCAAGATGCTGGCCAAAGCCGGATCTAAATAGTGCTTAGTGGGTGTGTTGGTGTAAATGGCACTCGCCCGTCTAGGACATGAGTGTCTGGATCTTTCCAGACTGAGATGGAATGAATATGCACAGACTAGACCTTGGTTTATACTCTCATCTGAAGAGTATAGTGATAAATTAAAGGCAAAGACTATGAATCAGGATGAGCATATAAATTATATCCGATTCATCATAGCCGTTGTTGAAAGTCGATATTTTGTCATGCATATGAAATGTTAGTTGAGTAACCATATTTGTGATAAAGGGGATGGTAATTCTTATCTATTGATATAATGAGTAGCTGTTGGTTAGGTACAGAAGTAGTTTATGATATCTATGTCTCTCTCTCTCTCTCTCTCTCTCTCTCTCTCTCTCTCTCTCTCTCTCTCATCTCTCTCTCTCTCTCTCTCTCTCTCTCTCTCTCTCTCTCTCTCTCTCTCTCTCTCTCTCTCTCTCTCTCTCTCTCTCTCTCTCTATTCCTAAAGCTCTACACAT
This sequence comes from Oncomelania hupensis, assembly GCA_036898135.1. Taxonomy (NCBI): domain Eukaryota; kingdom Metazoa; phylum Mollusca; class Gastropoda; order Littorinimorpha; family Pomatiopsidae; genus Oncomelania; species Oncomelania hupensis. The sequence goes on from CM072511.1 coordinate 108,406,882, forward strand.
CCAACAAACAACCCCTGTTGGGATGCAGGGGGTATCAGTATAAATAGTATCCCCACTTTCTGGAAATTTAGTGCTTTAAATTCCCACTGTCGCTGTCTTTCTCATTTGCTCTTTCTCATTCCTGCTCTGTTCTATCAATCTGCTATACTATCTTCTTCTTCGCTAGACCAGTCACCTACCTTTTTTCTTCAAAACTCTTCCGGGACAAGACTCCTTATTTGTGTATGGGGTCTGTTGGATCAGCTTGGGAATATTGGACGCTTTCAGCCAGGTGGTCACTAGGGCTTCCTATATGATGTTATTATTTAGCAATGTAGGCATTTTATATGTATGTGTTTTGTTGATATTTTATAATGATGTTTGTATTCTATTTTGTTTTTGTAAGTGGGAGTTCGATAAATTAGAGTACAGCCTCAGCGTCCCCTGTGTGGGATGTCTTTATTGTAAAGTGACTGTCTGGTGGAGAGCTTTCAGTTTTACCACTAGGGTTGTTTCAGCAGATCTTTTATGCGGATCAGGGGTTGTCCGGTCCTGATTTGGCTCGGAAGAGTCCGCTGGACCTAAAGCAATAATCATGTAATGTAATGTAATCCAACAAACAAATCATTATGAAAACATCTTTGTGCTCAAACAGGCTTCGTGGTTTTAGAAGACATTTACATCATTGAACATTTACCTACTATGATTTGCAGCCCTTTCAAATCTTGGACATAAAGTGTAGAATGATGATGATGGAAAAGATTCTCATATGTAGAAATATGTAGACAACTGTTTTTGAAGATGGCAAATTGTATGTTTGGGCTATCTTTGTAAATTGTAGTAATTTTGTACTAAGCATTGTTTATAGGGTCCAGTGGACTGCAAAGAGCCAAATCAGGACTACAACTTGATTGAAATAGGACTTGTCCCCGACCTATATAAAAGATTTGCTGAAAACAACCCTAATGGTAACGCTGAAGCCGGTGACTTTACAATAAACGCATCCCATGCAGGGGACGCTGAGGCTGTACTTGAATTTATTGAATCCCAGTTTACAAAAACAAAACAGAATATAAACATCATTATAAAATATTAACAAAACACATACATATAAAATGCGTAAATTGCTAAATAATAATACATAATAGCCCTAGTGACCATTTGGCAGAAAGCGTCCAATATCCCCAAGCTGACCCAATATACCCCATACACTAATAGGAGTTGTGGGAGAGTTTTAAAACAGATCTAGCAAAGAAGGTAGTAGAATCATAGAACAGATTAGAAATGAGAAAGAACAAATAAAAATCACACAGTGTTAATTTAAAGCATGAAATTCACGCAAAATTGGTATACTAATTATACAGAAAACCCCAGCACCCCAACAGGGGTGTAATTTTGTAATATCTACCCCGTGTTTAGAACAATGATGATGGAGAAGATTGTAGCATGTATCTTTATGTAGACAACTGTTTTTGAAGATGGCAAATTGTATGTATAGGTATCTTTGCAAACTGTGGTAATTTTGTAATATCTACCAATAAAATACAGTTTAATCCTTGAATAACATCTATGTGCCCCAGGTATTATAGTAACAACAAATTGCTAGTCTTTCAACAAACACAGATAGTGCATGTTTTGATAAACACAATCTTGCAAACTTATACTAATATCACAAACTGATCTCAGTACAATGCACCAAAAACAATTATAACTGGTTAGCAAGAAATGTGTGATGCTTAATGTACAATGCATAACAACACAATACACTAGAAATATGCAATATCAACCAACATTGCTTTATCAATCACTTCTATACATGAAATGAAGCAGACCTCTTATAACCACAACGATACTATATAATGGCAATTACACGTCTGTTGAGATTTGATAATGCAACCTATGTATATTAAACAATATGATTTATACAGAAAATGGTGAAACAATTAGGTTAAATACAAATCATTGGAAAACCAAAGTGTATAAAAATTGAATGCTAAATAAAAAAAAAACAATCATTAAAAAATAAACTTTGGCACATCAAGACTAACTAAAACCCTAATTATAATGCATTCAGGGTGGCCATGTAGTGCAATTGTTTAGAACGCAAGTTTTACAATGCAGAAGGTTGTGAGTTCGTCTTCTACAAGATTTTCAAGGGTGATCGAATAGGTTTCCTCCCTCCCTCCCTTACTAAGAGTGTTGAATACAATCAACTGTAATAAAACAAATTTAAAAATCGTTTGAGTCTTCTATAATAGTGATGGAATTGGTTCAGATCGTCACATATTGAGTGTTACTAAAGAAAATAATAATATTATTAATACAACAATTTATATAGCGCACATGTCTCACAGTACTTGGTGATTCGCTGCACCTTTCACGCACTCGCAACACACATATTTATAGGCAATTATATATACATATTACATAAAAGAAGAAGAGAGAGAACAAAATCAAGGAATATCATGCCCATTATGCAAGTTGAAACAAACAAAATTATACAGAAATCAATACTTATATATACAGCTAACAAAGAAATCTTAAACGCGTAGTGGGAGCAGGTGTGGGGGACAACAAATTTTACATGAAGGGTGAGGAATAAACTGTCAGAGGGAAAAGAAAGAAGTATTAGGAAGTAGTTAGGGTCTTTCAAGCCAGTGCAAGGGTCAAAAGATGTTAAATTAAAAAACAACAACAAAGGATCAGATAGGAAATCTCGCTACTTAGGAAATAAAGGGTTAAGGGCGGTCTTGAAAGTAGACAAATACGGCTTTGCACAGAGAGAAAGAGGCAGTGAGTTCCAGTTTTTGTAAACTTAAAAGGAGAAGGAGCGCTGGCTGGCAGTGACAAGTTTTGCATGAAGGACTAGAGGCGGTCGGCGGCTGGTCAGAGAGTTCTAGATGGGGTGTATAAAGATAGCAGATCAGAGAGGTATGAAGGGGAGATTTTATGCAAGCATTTGTATGTCAGGAGGTTCAGGTTGTATTTGATTCGGTCAGAAACAGGAAGCCAGTGCAGTCAGAAACAGGAAGAAAGTGTTGTTGCTTGATAAGAGGGGAAGTGTGATCTTTTTCTTGCGATGTACAAGGTGGCACTGCTTTGTATGTGTTGCAGTCTGGAGGCAGAGGAGAAAGAAAGACCAGCAAGGAGAGAGTTACAGTAGACGATGCCAGACAGGATGGTAGAAGTGATAATATATTTCCCCCCTTACCCTCCTCCCATATACAATGCCTACATTGCTAAATAATAATATAGAAAGCCCTATTGACCATTTGGCAGAAAGCGTCCAATATTCCCAAGCTGACCCAACAGGCCTCATAAACAAACGAGGTTAGTTTGTTATTCATTGCTTACAGGGTCCAGCGAAAGATCCGAATCAGGACCACAAAATCAAGACCACAACGTGTCTGAAAGAGAACTCACCCCTGATCCGCATAAAAAGCCTGCTGAAACAACTCCAGTGGTAACACTGAAGGCACTCCACCAGCCGGTCACTGTACAATAAAGGCATCTTATGCAGGAGACGCTGAGGCTATACGTACTCTAATTTACCGTTTACAAAAAAAAAAGAATACAATTATCATTATAAAATATCAACAAAACACATACATATAAAATGCCTACATTGCTAAATAATAACATTATAGGAAGCCCTAGTGACCATTTGGCAGAAAGCGTCCAATATTCCCAAGCTGATACAACAGACCTCACGCACAAATGAAGAGTTTTGTCCCGGAAGAGTTTTCAAGAAAAAAGGTAGATGACTGGTCTAGTGAAGAAGAAGATAGTACAGTAGATTAACAAAACAGAGTAGGAATGAGAAAGACAGCGACTGAGAATTTAAAGCACTAAATTTCCAGAAAGTGGGGATACTATTTATACAGAAATCCCCGGCACCTCCATGGGGGGACACACATGAGGAGTTTTAGAAGAATTTTTAAGAAAAAGGTAGGTGACTGGTCTAGAGAAGAAGAAGATAGTACAGTAAATTGATAGAACAGATTGAGAAGGAGAAAGAACAAAGTTGAAAGATAGCGACAGTGGGAATTTAAAGCACTCAATTTGCAGAAAGTGGGGATACTATTTATACAGAATCCACCGGCACCCCCATTGGGGCTAAGGGAGTGGGCGGAAGGAAGAAACCTTTAAACAGATAATTTAAATAGTCGATTTAAAAAATAATAGTAACGAAGAGCTGGATTAATTACTAAGGTACCCCTTGAGGTCATGAGCAATCTTGCCACTGTAGATTGTTCAAACCTATAAAGGGAAAAGTGAAAGCCCCAGTTGAAAACCTGTCTTTCCTTTGTAGGCAAGACAGATTCACTGCGGCAACAGTACCCCGTTGGAGTGCCGGGGGTTTTCAGTATAAATAGTATCCCCACTTTATGGAAATTTAGTGCTTTAAATTCCCACTGTCGCTGTCTTCCTCATTTACTCTTTCCCATTCCTGCTCTGTCCTATCACTCTGCTATACTATCTTCTTCTTCTTCGCTAGATCAATGACCTACCTTTTTTTCTTGAAAACTCTTCCTGGACAAGACTCCTTGTTTGTGTATGAGGTCTGTTGGATCAGCTTGGGAGTGTTGGACGCTTTCTGCCGGGTGGTCACTAGGGCTTCCTATGATTGTATTATTTAGCACTATAGGCATTTTATATGTATGTGTTTTGTTGATGATTTATAATGATGTTTGTATTCTATTTTGTTTTTGTAACCGGGGGTTCGAGTAGTTGGGGTAAAGCCTCAGTCGTCCCCTGCGTGGGATGTCTTTATTGTAAAGTGACTGGCCGGTGGAGGGCATTCAATTTTCCCATTAGGGTTGTTTCGGCAGATCTTTTATGCGGATTGGGGGTTGTCCGGTCCTGATTTGGCTCAGAAGAGTCCGCTGGACCTAAAGCAACAATCAATCAATCAATCAATTACTAAGGTATATTCTGAGCAATTGAGTAGGCCTATATGTTGGTTGGGGCTGTGATCGCTAAATGGTAACGTGTTTAATGAACAGGCGCAAAGGTAGATAATTTATGAAGTTCTGAAGTATTAACAGAACAACAACGGTTGCTTCCCTTCCTTGCAGGTCCACTATATGAACGAGACCGAAACCAAATTAGAATTGGTCAACGTGTGATCATATTATTTTCCCCTTTACCAACAACTGGCCCGCTGGTGTCAGTATAAATCGGTCCAGTAGTCACCTATATGCGAAAGTGTCGTGTGACTATAATTTACAAACAACAACAACAACAAATTAGAATCGGGGCGGCGTTCGTCGTCTGAGCAGGGGTGGTAGTCCTGCTCTGCGCAGGGGCGCTCTCCGCTTCGTCAGAAGACTTTACCGCAGTTCTTGCCATCGAGACGTACGGCTTTGCTTCCTGCGGGGATACTTCTAGGAGATGCGTTCTGACCCATGGACACCGCGGCGTGCGGAGACGAGGAGGAGGCACCGTCGAAACCGCCGCGCCTGCCTGTGGGTGATTCCGATACGACACTCCGCATCACACTTCAACCTTCATTTTCTTCTGATTGGGCTCCCCTGGCCTGGCGGCGTACACTTCGCGCGGAAGGGCCCTCCTCGCTTCGTCTGCGCCCGCCTGGTCTTCGGCCGCCCACCACCTTTTTCTACGATGGGGCGACGTGGGGTTCCCTGTGGAGCGTGGCGATCTCCGGACCACAGGTGCTTCACCGCCAGTGGCGCCCTGCGTTTGCCTACCCACCCTCACGCGGCCTCTGCTTGGCCACCTCCTTGTGGCCTTGTCGGCGCTTCGTTCAAGAGCCACATCGGCACTCTTCCTCAGGACCGGCCCTGCGTCCTGTTTGGCACCCTTACGGCATCTCGCTGCGCACCCATGCGCTCTTCTCCTTCGGCATTCTTTCTCCAGCTGCACTTCTGCTTCATCACGACTTCTTCTTCCGATTGTAGCAGCAGCCTCGCGCGCTCCATCCTCAAGTGCTTTTCCCTTCCTGCATCATGACCTCTTCCTTCATCGTGCTCCACCTTCTTCCACATGACTTCTTATTTCAACGGCTACCATCCATCCAACGCTTAGGTGTCCGGGGACGGTAATCTACCAACTGAACTGAACTGAATTGAAATTAGAATCTATTACTACCACCAAACAATAATTAGTAATCTTCAAGTCATATCTTAACACACTCATACATTTCAGTGTAGGACGATTACGGTAGGCACAGGTCATAATGGATCATATCACCACATTTGAATACAGGAATAAGATAGTCATCTACATCTGATGAGTGGTACGTGAATTCGAATGTCGTTTTACAATACATGTCACCAAAAACACCAGGCAAAAACTCATCTGTTAAAGGACCACTCCATTTTCACCAGACAACAACTTTTCATTACTACCGTCCGACATATGCTTCCCCTTTGTTGTTTCGTCAGCACCTTCTTCATCAGACATGACGTCATCATAGCCTGTCAACACACAATCCGTAGCTTTGATGAGGTTACCGTTTTTTTTCGATGTCACTTTCATTTTTGTGTCCCTCAGCCGCCTTGAGGTGTCACTGTCAGTACTTCTTTCGTTTGAATTGCCCAAATCACCGGGTTTGTTGGTGTCAATGACGTCACAAACGACGACGGCGTTATGGCTCTCACGCGGAGAGCCGCGTTTAGCCACGCCGTTCATCTGAACATCTGTCTGTTTATTATTATGATTGTGATTATGATTGAGACTGTTATTTCTGTCGTCAGGGTTGATGTCGTTGGCGTTGTCATCAGCTGATGATACTGCATTGAGAGGCGCGCTTTCCTCGCAGATGGCCGACAGATGGCCGTTGGCGCTACTAGAACCACCGCTGCCGCCACTGTTGTTGGCTACAACGTTTGGCGAAAATGTACCCATGGAGTAAGACTGCGTGTTGCAGAAACTGCTGTCCATGTTCCTGTTGCCTCGTCGTTGTTTGTGGTCGTGAGGATGATGTCTGCCGTTGCCGATGAAGTTCGGGTCGTCGCCGCGGTTGACGCTGCGGTGGAAGAAGGATCCGATGGATTGCTGTGAGCGCCAGCTTGTCACACCTCCACCACTCTGCTGCATGTACCGCTGAAACTTTTTCCGGATCTCGTTCTGTACCTGCACAAGTCGCACAGTAGTAATCAGTTTTGTTAGATAGTCAGTTCACAAGGGTAGTAGTAGAGCTTACAAGTATACAGTGAAAGCCTTTTTTTTTGTAGCGCTACTATCATATTCTATAGTGATGAAGAGCTCTGCTGAACTATTCTTTAGAATAAATCCGTGCCTGAGTCACAGCATCGCCACATTAACATTTTTGAAAATGCTGATTTTCAGTTATGTGTGAGAGTGCCTAGAAATAGATTTAAATGGCTTGCCACTTGTTTACATTTGGGATAATACAAGTTTGATTACCTCAGCGTTGATGAAGCAGAACAGAAGGGCGACGAGGAATCCTTGGAAGGAGTTGAACAATATCTCAATGTAAAGCTTGAAGAGGTCGGCTTCAGGGCTGAGCCCGTCCGGCAGCCACATGAAGCCCATGTAATATACGGAAAATAAGGGGATGAGGATGAGAGTGGACTTGGCAAGCTTGCGGTACCGCACTCTCCTGGACTCTGGGCAGTTGGAGGCCGTCAGCTTGGCGAACAGCATGCGTACGATGATGATGAAAAACGCAAAGTTTACCTGCAACCATAGAGGGGAGTATAGACTGCTTGGTCATATCATAAATAACATACTTCAGGATTTCTCTTGTGTGCTGAATCTAAAATATATTATTCTGAGTGAGAACAAATGTGTTATGTGTACATTGTGTAAAGCCACTTATTTGGTAATAAAGTATGTTATTTGTTATCTGTAACCTGTTAATAGGCAGAAAGAGTATAGGTTAGAATAAATATATGTTTAATTAGTGACACAAAGAGAATTCAGCTTAATTAGAAAGGCCATACGAAGAGAAACCAATACTATATAATTTTTTGTTTAATAAAGAGGTTGGACTAAGTCTTGAGATGTGAGTCGATGTCTGAGTGTATATGAATCATGAGCATGATACAGTTCTCTCAGGATCGGTCTATTGCAACGTAACTATTTACATTTCGGGTATTTCAGTTTAATATTAGGTTTAACACACACATTGACTGTCTTCACCGATTACATATGAGTTTACACAACAAGAGTAAATACCTCGAGGTTCTTAAATGTTAGCTTAGTAGTAGCTATGCCAATTCCACGGACTTTGGCGGGCGTTAAAATACACGACAACAAAAACAATTAAGCTTACGTACTGCCACAAATACAATCATAGGCCCTTTTACAATCCAGTATAGGTCGTCTCGAAGATGCACGTTCCAGCATCTGCAATAACACAGAGCCAACACTTCGATTACAGTTTGAACATATCTATATAGTTTTCATGTTTATTTTTTTAAGTGCTGTTTAAAAAACCACAGCATTAAACATGCTGTTATAGAAGCGTTGTCATCTGTCTAATTTCTTGAGTGCTTCTTTTATTGTATAACACATCAATAAAGAAGTTGTTCTATTAATCTCCATGAACGTTTCAAGGTAACTGTCGTCTTTTCCCCCTCCCTCGCTCACTCTTTTCTCTCTCTCTCTCTCTCTCTCTCTCTCTCTCTCTCTCTCTCTCTCTCTCTCTCTCTCTCTCTCTCTCTCTCTCTCTCTCTCTCTCTTTTCCCTAAACTACACACACACACACAAACAGTTCTAATGTGCACTCCCCACTCTCATAAAAAATCTAGCCTAGTATGTACAATGTGGAAAAAAGACTACAAACAGCATGTCATCCAGTTTGATCCTACAGATCACCCAGGGCACCACAAACAACAGCGGCAGACCTGTTAAAGAAATACAAATAAAATAAACACGGACTAATGTTAGGATAGCATAGTTTGGCGCATAGAGTATCAGTCTTCAGTCCTCTTTTTATTTCTTAATGAGGGTCACGGGCCCAACCTTGGTTTGCATGCCTACCAATTTAGACCACATAATGCGAAATTTCATTATACTGAAAAGAAAACGAGCGACAGTAGCACGATCAGCTCTATGATTATCACTAGTAAGCTTAATATTAGTAAATATTGACAGCTTAGTAGTTATAAATGAGGCATCAAACAGTAAAATACGTCTTCAACAACTCCAACAAAGTGACCATTTACTAGTGTGTTCATTCCGACTTTCATCAGAACGAAATGAATATTAAGCAAAACGTACAACAAAGAAAAAGAAGCACCAGATTTGTTTCTAACTGCGTGAATTCGGAGTATCAGCCTCTATTTGTTATATCACCCCATCCCATCCTAGACAGACGAACTTGCCACGATAGGTCATTGCTTTTGGTCATTACCTCTTCCACCTCCACCATTACCAATACTAAAACCACCACCATCAACAACTGACCACCTCCGCCATCAACACCTCCACCACCATCACCACCGACACCATCATCTCGAGAATAGACCTATTCGCAAAATAACAGTTGTGAACACAATGTTCTCACCCCAACCCAGCAAGACGAACCACCGAACTTTGGTTTTCTCGGCAAAGACGGCGACAGAGAGGATGAGGACCAGGTACAGTCCTTCGTTGAACAGCCACATGATGCTGGCAAGGATGATGTAGGAAAAGAGCGTGAAGAACAACTTGCATTCCCAGTGCTGAAAAGAGAAGAAGGTTAAATACAAGACTAGTTTGTGTTTGCCTGATAGTATTAGTCAAAAGTCACGGCGGAAATGGACCAAACATCGATAGGTTTATTATCATCATTATCAACAATATTAATTTTGCCCAACCCACCACTGACATCCATCACAACTTGGAAAAACTCACAGAACTAACCGTGCCCTCTTCAATGAACTCAATCCTGGTGCCAGTGTTGTTGACGTCGCTGGGATCACCCAGGTCGCTGACCAGCAACAGATTCATCAAGGACAGCGTAGCTCGCAGCAAGAAGGCGAAAAACATGTTTAAGTGGATCCAGTTTCGAGGACACCGCAGCCGTCTGCACATGCAGCGATGTTTCGATGACGTGATGATAATGATGATGATGATTGATTGATTGATTGATTGATTGATGGTTGAGGAGGAAGAAGAAATTAGATATTAAGAAATCAAAGTCAATATTTAAATAGTCTATATATCGTCACGTTCATTATCATTATCTGCTATATTTTCTTCCTTCCTTTTTCTTCCCCCACCTCCATTTCTCCTTTTTCTTTTTCCTCCTCCTCTTCTTCTTCTCCTTCTCCATCGTCTTTGTTTTTCTTTGTGCCGATGATGATGTTGATGCAAGTGTTGATTATGGGGATACAAGTAAGTATTGTAAGAAATGATTTGAATATGGAATGGGTCCCTATTTAACATATTTTTCTATCTCCTTCTCATTCTTCTCCTCCTTCTGAAGATCAATCCTTGACTAATTAACACTGCTAGTTTGAACACATACACACGCACACACACACTAATACTACTACTACTGCTACACACACAGATATTGTACGAGCGACACAACTAGAGTTCGTTCAAATATTTCTCCGAGACCGGTCGAATATACACCATCTGCTTACCTCTCTTCTTTATTTGATGTCTGAACTATTCATCGTCGTTCTTTTTTTGGCATTAGTTGTTATTGTTATTTAAGATTAAACGTCCAGTCTGTTGACCAGTATCCTGGCTGAGTATACTTCAAATAGAGCGGAACAATGGTATTAAGGAGGACAACCTAGAGGGATACATTCAATAATTAGTATTGTTTCCAAATTTATTGATTCATTCGAAGTTATTTATTTGTACAATTTATATTAGCATTATGTTTTGTAACTTTCGTGCTTTGATGAATGTTTGAAGGAATTTTTTTAAAATTGTTTTTGCAGCAAATCTTCAAATAAAATATATTAAAATGATAATTAATGAGGAAGCCGATGAGAAGGCTGACGATTACTGACCTGAAGTACAGCATGACGAAGACGGCAACTACGAGGGTCAACAAGGATAAGGAATAGCCAACTGTCGACATCATCCTCACATGTGGCATGTGTTTCTGCAAACAGTAAAACATGCCAGTGATAGTCGCAGCCCTGTAAAAAGGCAGAATTAGAGTGGGAGGATGATTTATAATATTGTCAACAATATATTAATTCCTATTAAGTAATAGTATAAACAATATTCTTCTCCTAATGATGTTTATTCTATTTTATTCGCCACTCATGTGAGCGAACTTCGGGATGCCTTCTCAGCGAAAGCACGGCAGCCGCAAACGCCAATTCATTATTTGCGATAATGTGTTGGTGGTGCAATTCTGATTCTTTAATGTATTTTATCTCATTATGTTTTAATTTAGATACCCATGTGGGTATGCGTGAGTATGCGTGTGCGTGTGGGGGTTGCGCCTGTGCTTTACTCCTTAAATAACTTTTTCTATCAGAGTATTTTAATGTTTTAATGTCCAGAGGAAGGTTGTTTGTTGTTGCAGAGGGACTGAATGTTTTACCGCATCACCAAAACAAAATCCTATGTATTTTGAATTCATTGGGTAATAAAGTGTCTTGACTTGACTTGACTTGAGCAGCGCCATCCAAGGAAGGAATGAGAGGGTGGGGTATGGGGAGGTAGGAGTGTGAGAGATAGGATTTATAGTGCATGTTGGGTGTATTGGTGTTTCAACCGTCTAGGACATGAGCGTCAGGATCTATAAAGTCCGTCCTGCGAAATGCGTGCGTACGCAGACTAGATCTGTTATACTGTGATCCTTGGAAGGTGTAACTAATTTTACATTCAAGATCTTGCGAGTGTGTGGTCACAGATGTTATGAATGATCTGTGTGGAGAACAGACGGATTTTTCACGGTGCGTATGGCTGTTATATGTCTGACAGTCTGAACAAATGTAAGACAGGATGCTAACCCCTCTAATGTTAACATGTGACTACAAACTAGCTTGCATATCAGCACCCCATCATTGTAACATCGGAGAGCGAGCGAGTTAGATTTCCCCGGACACTGCTGATGTTCCTCTGCCTTTGCTGATGGCAGAATGGCGACAGTACGGGTCATCAAGCTTTGTTTGATTTAATTTAAATAGAGAACTTAACGCAGGAGGATTGCTAAAGCTTCAGTTCCCCTACCCACCTTACCTTTTCAATGACTCCACTGTTTGCTAACCGCATTTCTATTATCTGCGTCCATGTAATCGTTCTTTTACCCATCCTCTTTCCTCCTCCTCTTCCTCCTCCTCTTCCTCCTTCCTCTTTCATTCCTGTCTCTTAAGTAACCATATTATTCTATTTCTGAAATTCACCCCAATTTTTCTTCTGCGCCTTCTGCATACCAGTCCTGCGATAAAGATATTGATGGTCATCACTGTGGCATCGTTGTACCCAAGAGAGAGAGAGCAGATTATAGACATTAGAGTCGTGTTGACGCCTATGGCAATAGCCCGTGGGACATGACCTTTGCTCAATCACGTTTACACAACAACTCGGTACAACGTGAACCAAGTTATGCTTCCCTTCTTGAACTTATTATATGACGGTATACACTGCAATTAAAAATCGTTGATAATCCCGGTAAATTTGTGTCCTTTCTCCTATCCTACCTATCATATTCCGTAACTCGAAAGTCGTCGGGGCACCACAGATGATCGTTTAACCAGCGTACTTTATCTTTCTCTGTCCTCAGCAACCCTCATGGCTTCGCTCAGTGTCAAACCAGTCCATTCTCGAATGTTGTCCTCCCACCACTTTGTCTGTCTCCCTCTTCTTCTGCCTTTTTGCATCGTGCCTTGCAGGATGGTCTTTGCAAGACCTGATGCTGTTGTGACGTGGCCATACCATCGGATTTTCCGTTTCTTCGCCACTGTGAGCATGTCATCGTGTTGTCCAATGGCTTGTTTAACACTTCTAAATCTACCGATATAATTTCAAAGAACTGGAGCCTCTACTCTTTAGATCAGTGTGCCATAGACTGTGACATCTCTGAACCTTAACAAAACCTGATAAATGTACAATGATAGGCTACCCGGTACTTACTGGAAGAACTCAAAATTCAATACACTTTCCTGTTCAAGCTAATTTCTTCTTCGAACCCTACTCCTGAATGTCATCCACTTAGAGAAAGGGCATGTTTTGGATGACGAGGCTGGTTCACTCCCGGTATTATCTTCCCGCGTTCGAGAGAGAGAGAGAGAGAGAGAGAGAGAGAGAGAGAGAGAGAGAGAGAGAGAGAGAGAGAGAGAGAAGAAGAAGAAGAAGAAGAAGAAGAAGAAGAAGTAAGAAGAAAAAGAAAAAGAAGAAGGCGTCGCACGGAACATGCGCAGATGGCGCTCCGCTCCATCACTACCTGTCACATGACAGCACGCGCCCGTCACGGAACAGGCAGGCGATTTCCTGCTAATTGATTGGCTAAGCCCGGCGCCAAATAGCCAATCATGGGTGCGAAAGAGCTCACCAGGGGCTTCTTTCGTGACGAGGGCATAGCTATAGGGAATACCCGCTGTCTGTCCATATATTGGGTTTTATCTTGAGTGTTAGAGTCCGATAGAGACTCCCCTTGTTAAAACAAAGTACGAGAGAACAATGAAAGTCAACCACGAGGTAAGTGAAAGAGAGGAAGGACGTGTGGAGGAATGCTATAGAAGGGAGAGGGATTGACTTTAAGGACAGCAACTTGAGAAGCTGTCAGCCCCATCTTCCTTCGCACTTCACAAGGTTTGAGAATCTCAATCTCCTATGTCTCCACGGACCTGTAATCTAACTCAGCTACGATCCCAGTATGTGGTAGCTCGTGAGAATGAAGTATGATCAGTTTACAGTTGATATTATACTGCGTCACGTTTGTTCACATCATTATTAGTTAATTAATTGATGTATTCATTAATATATTTTCTTACTTATTTATTCAATAATTACTTATTTATTCATTAATCACAAGTTCATATATATATATGTAAAAGCATAAGGAGAGAGAGAGTGTGTGTGTGTGTGTGTGTGTGAGCGCGCATTCATGCGTGCGTGTGAGCGCATCATAAAATGGATTTGGGGTCCTCTTCTCAGGAAGGGATAGATCAAATAATAATAATAATAATAATAATAATAATAATAATAATAATAATAATAATAATAATAATAATAATAATGGACGCCAAACGCGCCTTATGCCTATTGATTGATTGATTGATTGATTGTTGCTTTAGGTCCAGCGGACTCTTTCGAGCCAAATCAGGACCGGACAACCCCCGATCCGCATAAAAGATCTGCTGAAACAACCCTAGTGGGAAAACTGAATGCCCTCCACCGGCCAGTCACTTTACAATAAAGACATCCCACGCAGGGGACGGCTGAGGCTTTACCACAACTAATCGAACCCCCGGTTACAAAAAACAAAATAGAATACAAACATCATTATAAATTATCAACAAAACACATACATATAAAATGCCTATATTGCTAAATAATAACATCATAGGAAGCCCTAGTGACCACCCGGCAGAAAGCGTCCAATACTCCCAAGCTGATCCAACAGACCTCATACACAAACAAGGAGTCTTGTCCAGGAAGAGTTTTTAAGAAAAAAGGTAGGTCATTGATCTAGCGAAGAAGAAGATAGTATAGCAGAGTGATAGGACAGAGCAGGAATGGGAAAGAGCAAATGGGGAAGACAGCGACAGTGGGAATTTAAAGCACTAAATTTCCAGAAAGTGGGGATACTATTTATACTGAAACCCCCGGCACTCCAACGGGGGTACTGTTGCCGCAGTGAATCGGTCATGCCTATAAAGGAAAGACAGGTTTTCAACTGGGGCTTTCACTTTTCCCTTTATAGGTTAGAACAATCTACAGTGGCAAGATTGCTCATGACCCCAAGGGGTGCCTTATGCCTAAATGAGAGTCAAAGCGCGGAGATCTGTAATCAGCATACACGCTCACATATCATAGATACTCCGACATTCACGCCAACAAACACATATTAATCACTCAAACATGAGGTGTAAAAAGCAAGTCGCTATTAAAAGACGAAAGTCGAAATCGAATTTAATTTTTGAAACGTTAGATAGCGTTATTGAAGGTAGAGAGGAAACCGTAGCACCCGGAGAAAACCCTCGGTGTTTTGAAATTACTCGTACCTAAGTCACTTAAGTTCCTTCCATAAGGGATTGGAACCCGCGACCTTTGGTACAGGAAACCAAGACCCTATCACCTGTGTTAACAGGCTACCCTTACATAAGCTAACATGGGACATACTGAAACTTGCTAAGAACCAGGGTTGGAAGATTTAACGATTAATTTTAACGATTTAGCGATATAGCGAATTTAATTTTTGGTTAAAGAAAATTTAACGGGTTAATGTTTTTAAGAAGTTAAAGAAAATTAAACGAATTAAAAAATAAATGTAACGATTATCGATTGTTTTCTTTAAAAATTTCGTTACTTCAGTTTGATTTTCCGCCACGAACAAAAGGTGCCTAAGCGCGAAGCCGGTTTGCCCCAGTTGCAGCCAGTTTGAGGCAGTTTGGATTAGTCTATGTAGACATTGCCACTAGCCTACCAGGCATCAGTTCATACATGTATTAAATTTTGAGATGGTGAAAAGAAGTTGGCTTCCTGCAGTGATTCGAGTGATGAAAGTTTGCCAAAATCTTTTGAAACGTTTATGGAATACTACGACTTTGTTGGAGGAAAGTCAGCTGAGATGCTCATTTTAAAATTTAGATTCTTTCTATTCTAGCTGCTGTATTTGAATGCTTAGCTTAATTTCTTTGTCTCGTTGGTGTGCGTGGGTTAAAATGCTTGGAAGGGGTGTGAATGAGTGTGGCAAGGACAGATTTAAAAAAAAGTCTAATATCTCTATTCTTGTTGTTAATAAAATATCAAATCAAATCACATTATTTGTTCTTGATTTTTTTTTTCAGTGTGTTCATAGATTACATGGGTTCTAGCACAAGTTGTATGTAATTTTTTTAAACTGCATATCACCTTTTTTCTTGGTATGAGCTGAGCAATAAATAATCATTCATGTATTTAACGCAAATTTATTTCTTTCAGAAAAAAATTTAAAAAATGTATTTGTTTAATTTAAAAAAAAATAAAAGAGAATTTAAATTTCTTTAACGTTTAATCCAAATCGAAGAAAATTTATTTCTTTAAAGAAAAAATGTTAAGACTATCAACCCTGCTAAGTACTGAAGAAGGCTGAGTGCGTACCACAATGAGAGGATCCACTTTTTCCATAACTCTTTCCTGCATACAAGCACTAAAGTTGGTCCAGGCTTTGCCCGTGGACGAGTTCTCGAACCACGTACCGTTCTCCTGGCAGTTCTTCGTTGCGAACGCTGAAATATATAGAGAAGCCGTTATCAGCATCATCAGCAGCAGCAGCAGCAGTCGTAGTAGCAAGAGCATAGACCTCGTCGTCATCACCATCATTAGCATCAGCACTAGTACCGTCATAATCATCATCATCATTAGCAGCAGCATTAGTAGTCATCATTATCATCATCAGCAGCAGCATTAGTAGTCATCATCTTCATCAGTAGCAGCAACACTAGTAGCGTCATCACCATCATTAGCAGCAGCCCTTGTACCATCATCATCATCATCATCATCATCATCATCATCATCATCATCATCATCATCATTAGCAGCAGCACTAGAACCGCCATCATCTTCAGCAACAGCAGCAACACTAGTAGCGTCATCAGCATCATTAGCAGCAGCACTTGTACCATCATCATCATAATCATCATCATTAGCAGCTGCACTAGAACCGCCATCATCTTCAGCAACAGCAGCAACACTAGTAGCGTCATCAGCATCATTCGCAGCAGCACTAGTATTGTCTTCATCAATTTCAGCAGCATGCAGCAACAGCGGTACCGTCTTTAGTCCCTGGCTTGATAAATTCTTTCGCAGATGATGATTTATTAATAGAAAATAATGTCTGCCGGGCTGTAATGCCTTTTTAGTCAGAGAATGCCCACGACTTTCGAGACTTGAAGCATAAGTTGAAGTAGACATAATCGTTGGGGGTTTACTTTAAAGTAAGAACCTGTCATTATTTCTTTGAGTCCGCCTTCGCCGCCGAAGTAGGCGACGAAGACGACGACGACGATGATGATGATGATGATAATGATGATGATGATAATGATGATGATGACTACGGTGATGACAAGGACGACGACGATGATGATGATAAGGAGGAGGAGGGTATCAATGACCACCTCTTCAAGACAAGATTTTTTTTTTAATCAGGAAGAAGAAGAGCGACTGACGACGCTGCAAAATTAATTAACAAAATCACCTGCGGAGGAGAATAAGTTGATGTAGGAAGGACAGTTCTGGGACACAACCCTTCCAGCAGGTGTGTCAGGCCAACACATCACGTCGTCCCAGGTCCTGTTGCAGTATTTCCCTGCCACATACAGACACCAAACACACACAGTTAGTTACAAGTCCAATTTCAAAAAGATATGCGAGGATTCAAACACTATTAGCCTATATTAATAACAATGGCATGAAACACAGGCTCTAAAATTAATGTATTACACACTTTTACCCCCACCTCTTCTTCCGTCTTTCTCAAGCAGTAGTTGCTAACAGAATCGAAGCCCTTTCCTTTATTCTTCCCCCACCTCCTCCCACCTCCGTCCCCTTCAACATAAAATTCTCATAAAATTCTCAGCACATCCATAGAGGCAAAAACCAAGTAGAATGAATGTGGATTCTCGATAGCACAGCGGCTCAACTCTTCTTTGCTATCGAAGATCCATTCTACGTGGTTAATGCCCTTGTGACACAGCAGACTATGCACAACAAGGCACATTGCGGAGCTAAGACTAGCCAATAGAGCGAGAGGCACACGGAAGTCTCGAGTGCAGACTAGTAGCGAGTTGCTTTGAAGCGAGTACACGCGAGCCTACGCGAAAATAGGCGATGAGTTCCGTTGCACAAGGAGAAAACAAGCAATTCGTCACGTGACTTTGGCGAGTTGGAAAAATAGATAATTTTCTGCGAGTGCATCATGCCGCCAGACTGGGCTGCAATCCATGACAGTGGCCAGAATGTCTTTGTGGACCAAGAATCCAACGCGTTCATTGTGCGGATCATAAAAGACAGGCTGTTCCAAAGCTTATTTCGTCCATTGCCTTGTGCTATTTTCTATAGTAAACCTGCATGGCGTACCGTATACATGTACAGAACGTGTACGCTTCTAATTACTACTCTTATTTCGTGAAACTGTATAGCTCGTTCGTTTGCACTCGTAAGTGTGCAGTAAATAACTGGCCTTGGGCATCAGAACCAGTCATTACACAACACACACACATGCGCACGTAATCTACACTAACACCTAATGCGTTTATAGTATCCCTGGTATTTATCCACACACTCCAAAACATTTGCAAAGACAATGCCAAAGGCAATATATTCGACCTAAGTTCTTTTACATGTTGTTATTTCGGGGCAGTGATCCACCAGTATATTAATCAAGACGTTCTGCTGGTCAAAGGAATGTATCACATCATATCTTATGTTTTCAGACTGGCACATACTTCAAAGGTCAATACGTAGCTTATTTGTGTTTTTGGTTTTTTTCCTTCTGTTTTCGAGGTGGTGGGGGGGTGGGAGGTGAGGCCGGGGGAGGGGGAGAGAGAGAGGGGAGGCGGGTGGATGTGAAGGAAGAGGCAGCCATTCTCTCTCTCTCTCTCTCTCTCTCTCTCTCTCTCTCTCTCTTTCTCTCTCCCTCTCTCTCTTTCATTGACCACGGCACTGCTAGAATTAGTCTCGTGTCTCACTTTCTCATTATACGTCTCATGAACAATAACAATCAATATGAAAGATCGTCTCTTCCTTTATACATATTGGTTTTACTAATCAACTTGATCCAATATCCGATTTGTGTTCCGGAATGGTCTCTTTGGTCCTTTTCATGTCCAGCACTGGTCGGAATAAGGTAAACCTTGGGGAAATGCGCCCGAGACCATTCCGGCGTATATTAACCATAAGACAGACAGAATATCTTGCACTACGTCCAGTGAGGCATTTGGCATTGGATAAGCACAAGGAAAGGGGTTGGGGGTAAGGATGGAACAATCTCCCTGCGGGGAAAAGAAATCGATCTTTCGGACCTTCAAGCTTTGATCTGTGGCAGTAGTGACTGATACCACGACTAAGACTCGCAGGACTTATGGAAAGCCCAATGTCTACAGTTACTATTTTATGGGCTCTTCTCGGGATGAATTATGCTAGTCGGTGTCTTTGCGTGCTTTCGAGATGCCTCCTGCATCTTTCGCGGCGAAGAATTAGATTGCCCGAACATTCTTATTTATCTCCACAAAAAAGGATTTCAGCCCCCTTTTTTTAAATTGGGCGTTCTGGTGGGAGGGGGGAGGGGGGGGGGGAATCTCAGGACTATATCTACATAAACAAAAATCGTTTTTATTTGTCGTGTACAGGAAATCGTCCATTAACCCCAAGAATCCAGAGGCCAAAAAGATACATTCTGCATGACAGATCTTGACCGACTTAAAAACTGACCTCTAGACAGAACCTGACTGAGAGACATGATCAAAAAATTTTTATGGACCGACGTAACCAATAAACTCTGATTTATAATATGTTTGACCAAAGGTAATACTGCTGAAGCAATTCCATCCTACTTTGTGTTATATATTTCTGTGTCTCTACATGTTAATTGCGTTTTACAGTGCAGAGAAAGAGGCTTGTCATAAAAACATGATGGGACTGCACCTTATCACCAGCAATTCCTAGTTATGACCAATAACATGTTTCCATAACGTCACAGACTGTCACGAATTGGCTAGTTTTAACTCTGCTCATTGACTATTCAGCATGTGTAGTCATTGTAACAGTAGAGAGTCAGTGTAGTACACATCAAGCAATTAAATTACAGCACACTGCGAGCCTGAGCCACACACACAGCGCAGTGACGTCAGCACTTGAGTTTTGAATCGGACTGTTGGAACCAATGGGAGAGCTTAGGCAAAGTGGTTGGAGCCAGTTTGACTGGGTCCAAACCACGCACAGTTTTGGTCAGTTGGGAGTAATACACCGAAGTGTTAACAGCTAGAAAGCTGGCAGAGAAATCTCTCCACACATAGACCAGGAAGCAGGACTTAGGAATCTTAGAATTCTATTAAGTCGCCAACGGGCCTGAACTTGTCAGACAGGTAAATGAACACCCTTCTGTTTCATCGTGATATATTTATATTATTGTTGCAATTATGTTTGTGGAATTTGCTATGCATAAATGTGAATTATTAATCCGAATTTGCCGTACCACGTGGAAGAGCCGACCACGAGGCGAAACACGACCGGTTACGCCGCCATGTTGCATCCCGTACGGAACCACTGTTGTTTAACTTATATGTATGTTTGCAGACCAGTGGCTGTACCACTGAATGTTTATATTATTATTAATTCTGTATGTGTATAGTTAGACACGATTTATATTTATGTATGTATAGGAATTTAGAGTGAGATTCCAGGGGAACCCGGAAGTAGCAGAATGTTCGTCGCTTATGTATAGAGATGTGGAGCTATCACTGAGGGCTACTTGGCTTTCAGTGAGACGCTCTGCACAAACCGATTATTCAGGGTTGTGCAGAATTTCGTCTCTTATATTACAGACGAGCAGGCGAGCTATCCCGAGCTATCCCGTGCGCACAACTCCACAGAAACGACGAGTTGTCTGCGTAACCTCTACCGCACAGGTCGGAGAGAGTTACCCTGGATCACACCCTACAAGACCCCACAGCGTGGCAAGGGAACCCAACTACACAACTACACAGGTGCACCTGAAGCTACCTCACAGAAGGACTTCGACCGCACCACCTAGCAGTTAAGTGTAACAACATAGGTGCACTTAAACTGATCGGAAACAGGACCACAGTAGTCCAACTCTTCAGAAACTGTAAAACGGACCACAGTAGTCCAAATCTACATGAGATATACTAGCAAGTGCCCGATGAAGATAGAACAGCTGCATAGACTATCAGCGATCGAACTATTAGCATTGAAAGAGACTTTTTAAGTTAGATTAGTACTTAGAGAATCTTGTATAGAGTAGAAGAAATAAATGTGTGATTTTAACTGTTATCAAGTGGCTGGACTACATATGATTCATAGCCGTGTGAAAGCTAGTGTGACAGTATTCTTTTACCATTTTTCTATCTATTTCTGTACCCCAACCTTAACACAGAACGAGCTAAACAAATAAATTTATTAAAGTAATTCATAGGGTGACTTACTAGCAGTTCCCACCGAATAAACGTGAGGGTCCATAATTCCATTGTGCAGAGCCCATAAACCCCACGTGACACTTTAATTGGCGAGCCTAGCCAGGATCTGTGTATAATAGGAATTGGGTATAACCGGACCTAAGTACAATAAAAGTAGATAACAGTAGAAGTAGAATAACTTAGAATAGTGTAAGGGTATAACACTGATCAGTTGTGGTGCACTATTCTTTAGTTAAAAACTTTTTTGCTTCAATTATTTTTGTGCCTGTATGTTGCATTGTTCTTTTGCAGGTTTTGCTTAAATAACTGTTGTATGCCATTTGACTCTTGTTTTATTCTATTATTGATTGCAAATTTTATGGTCTTTGCATTGTTGTTATTGAATTGCAATATTGCTAGTGTTTTGGTATTCCACTTGATTCAGAGGTTGTTCATAGACACGTTTGGCAATGTCGGACCCAGTGGCCTTGAGATTGCGTTTCAAGGAACTAGGAGAAGCTTTACACTTAGCAGGGGGAGACCTAATTGCGTATATAAATGCAGAGGTAGAGAAACAGGAGGCTAAGGCAGAGAGAGCAGCAGAGAGAGAACAGAAGAAACTTGAAGCAGAACAGAGAAAAGCAGAATTAGAAGCAGAGCAAAAGAAATTAGAACTAGAAGCAGCAAGAGAGCAGAAGAAACTAGAATTAGAAGCAGAGCAGAAGAAACTAGAGCTAGAAGCAGAACAGAAGAAGGTAGCAGCAGAGAGAGAAGCAGAAGTTAGGAGGTGGGATTATGAGCGAGCAGAAAAAGAAAAAGAGAGGGCAGAAAAAGAAAAAGAGAGGGAAGAAAAGGAAAAAGAAAGACAGCATGAGTTAGAGCTAAGAAGATTGGGATCAGGAGCTTCAAGTTCTTCCTCAACCCCTTCCCACTCAGATCAGCTAGAGGTAGCATCCAACCCTGTACAAGGAATGTCATTTCCACTGGGGACATTCAATGAGAGAGAAGAAGGTCTAGATCTCTATCTGACTAGGTTTGAGCGTCTAGCAACAGAGTATAAACTAGATCCCACTCATTGGTCTTTTAAGCTTAGTCAAGGGCTTAGAGGAAAGGCTTATGACATCTACAGTAAGCTACCGACTGACAGAGTGACTGACTATCACAAAGTAAAAGAGGCACTACTAACGGGATTCGAACTAACAGGAGAATGCTACCGGCAAAAATTCCGCACCAACCGGAGAGTGAAAGGAGAGAGCTATGCGCAGTTCGCGGATCGGTTGTCCACAATGCTGGATAAGTGGATTAGCCAGTCAGCCACGGCTAAGACGTATGATGGACTGACAGAACTGTTAGTATGGGAACAGCTACGGGAAACCATGACCCCCGAGCTGAGAACATTCTCAGTAGAGCAGGGCGCGGAAAGACTGGAAGATCTGGTCAAGGTCGCAGATAGGTACGTGGCCGCCCACGGAGAAGCCAAGAGCTTCAGGCGAGACCTAAAGCCTAACGGGAAAGAGGCACAGAAACGAAGCCCTAACCGGGAAGAGCGCACCGCGAATAAGCCGAATAACCCCAGACCTGGGCAAAATAAAGGACCCAACACGGAATTCGGGAAAAGAGGTCCCGCAGAACAGAGACGGTATTGCTCGTTCTGCAATAGAAACAATCACTCCACCGCAGAATGTTTCAAGTTGGCCGCACAACGTAGGGAAGAGCGCGAAAGCCGGCCAGCGCACAGAGTTCTAACTCAAAGTAGCGGTAACAAGCCACACACAATCGGAGATCACCCATCGGTGACAGACACGGTCAAGGTCAACGGAAAAGAAGCGAACTGTCTGTATGACACAGGTCTATCATACGACGCGATAGTTAGCGAAGCTCTTGTATCGCGCGCGGACTTGACGGACAAGACAGTCGACTTACAAGGAGCAGACTTGACGAAACCGACGACTACTTGCCCAATAGCTTGGATAGAAGTAGAGAGTAGGTACGTCACAGGACGAATCCAAGCAGCTGTTTTACAGAAACCCCTGTATGATCTAGTGCTAGGTTGTAGGTATGTGTTCTTAGGCACGCCCCCCAAAACTGTAGAGATAGCTGCAGTGCAAACCAGGGCCCAAGCTAAAACCCAACCACCCCAGCCCGAGTTCGCTCCGAATCCAGGACTCGAAGAGATCAAAACAGCACAGAAAGAAGACACCTCGATAGCGAAGTGCTTCCAGAAGCTACCCAAGGCGCACACACCCCCGCACAAGGGAGACTTCTACATGGAAGAGGGAGTTCTACATCGACAAGGAGATGGAGATCACACCCAACTAGTACTACCAGCCACCCTTCGAGCCCAAGTACTAGAATTAGGCCACAGCATGCCACTCAGCGGACACATGGGAATTGGAGCCACAGTGCAGAGAATCAGCGCACACTACTATTGGCCAGGAATCACGGAGGATGTCAAGCGCTACGTGAAATCTTGCCACCAATGTCAACGATATTCCCCGCGACATCACACCGTACCAGTTACCTTAGGACCATCGGTAGTAGTCGGCGTGCCATTCCAGCAAGTCTCAGTAGACATAGTAGGACCACTGCCCATGACCAAGAAGCGGAACAGATTTCTACTCACACTCGTCGACGCATGTACGATGTGGTGCGAAGCAGTCCCGTTGCCAGCGATAGACACCAAGAAGATTGCAGATGCACTCATCGCCATCTTTACCAGAGTCGGATTCCCGGACAGCATTAGAACGGACAACGGATCTCAGTTCACCGGCCGCCTGATGCAAGACGTGTTCGAGCTGATACAAGTTCATCACATTCGCACACCACCATACCACCCAGCCAGCAACGGACAAGTAGAAAGACTGAATGGAACCCTTCTCACCATACTCAGGAAAGTCGCCGACGACAATCCAGAAGCGTGGGACACCTACGTGAATGCGGCACTGTTCGCATACAGAGAAACGCCCCATGCAGCCACAGGCTACACCCCGTCAACTTTGCTATTCGGCAGACCTCTCGCAGGGCCGCTAGAAGCCCTACGCAGAAGTTGGACGGAAGCCAAGATAGACGACACACCAAGAGGTGCCACCAAGTACGTCGCAGACCTGCAGGAAACCCTCAAAGCAACGTGGAAGAAAGCTGGTGAAGCACTGAAGAAGGCAAGAGCCCGTCAGGCGAAGTACTACAACCGCCACGCGAAGGACAGAGAACTGCAAGTCGGCGATCAAGTGCTACTCTTACTTCCAAGTGGGACCAACAAGCTGGACATCGCTTGGAGAGGACCGTACCGGGTGACTGCCAAGAAATCCAAGACAGTCTACCAAGTAGAGGTGAACGGGAGAGCCCGATACCACCACATCAATCGCCTCAAGAAATACACGGACCGACCAGCGACCCCCGGCACACACACATGGATGGCCATCGCCATCGCGGAAGAAGCTCATCCACAACTACAACAGCACCGCCGTACCACTGACAAATGGAACCCGGAAAATCGCCCCGGACAAAGTAGTATGGACAGCCGAATGCGAGACAGCATTCCAAACACTCAAGGACAGAATGACATCGGCGCCAGTGCTCCACCTACCCGATTTGACTCAGCCATTCGTTCTACGCACCGACGCAAGCGACTTAGGCCTCGGAGCAGTACTGCTACAGCGCGACCCCAAGAATGCAGAGACGCTATTCCCTGTCGCCTACGCCAGCAGAAAATTGAGACCCGCCGAGACCCACTACGCCACGTCGGAGAAAGAATGTCTTGGACTAGTCTGGGCCATACAGAAATTTCAACTCTACCTGTATGGGACACACTTCACAGTTCAGGTGGACCACCAACCACTATCGTTCCTGGCAGCCTCCAAATCCTTGAACTCTCGCCTGATGAGATGGGCACTCACCCTTCAGGCGTACTCATTCCAGATCGAGTACATACCCGGCAAAGAGAACCACGGAGCCGACTACCTCAGTCGCCATCTCGTGGAGGACACAGCAGCTGTCGCCCACCCAACACAACTAAGGGCCACAGCACCAGAATTCGTCCCCGCCCAGTAATACCCTGTCACTAGTGTCCATAGCTACCTGGCACAGCATTGCAGCTCAGGTAGAGCAACTTACTTAGCTTGTAAATAGGACCCTAGGATAGTGCAGTGTTAAACTAGGCTCTGTAGTAGAAAAAGGTCGAATCCAGTAGTCATCGCCTTTTTTCAGTTGAGGGAGCCTGTCACGAATTGGCTAGTTTTAACTCTGCTCATTGACTATTCAGCATGTGTAGTCATTGTAACAGTAGAGAGTCAGTGTAGTACACATCAAGCAATTAAATTACAGCACACTGCGAGCCTGAGCCACACACACAGCGCAGTGACGTCAGCACTTGAGTTTTGAATCGGACCGTTGGAACCAATGGGAGAGCTTAGGCAAAGTGGTTGGAGCCAGTTTGACTGGGTCCAAACCACGCACAGTTTTGGTCAGTTGGGAGTAATACACCGAAGTGTTAACAGCTAGAAAGCTGGCAGAGAAATCTCTCCACACATAGACCAGGAAGCAGGACTTAGGAATCTTAGAATTCTATTAAGTCGCCAACGGGCCTGAACTTGTCAGACAGGTAAATGAACACCCTTCTGTTTCATCGTGATATATTTATATTATTGTTGCAATTATGTTTGTGGAATTTGCTATGCATAAATGTGAATTATTAATCCGAATTTGCCGTACCACGTGGAAGAGCCGACCACGAGGCGAAACACGACCGGTTACGCCGCCATGTTGCATCCCGTACGGAACCACTGTTGTTTAACTTATATGTATGTTTGCAGACCAGTGGCTGTACCACTGAATGTTTATATTATTATTAATTCTGTATGTGTATAGTTAGACACGATTTATATTTATGTATGTATAGGAATTTAGAGTGAGATTCCAGGGGAACCCGGAAGTAGCAGAATGTTCGTCGCTTATGTATAGAGATGTGGAGCTATCACTGAGGGCTACTTGGCTTTCAGTGAGACGCTCTGCACAAACCGATTATTCAGGGTTGTGCAGAATTTCGTCTCTTATATTACAGACGAGCAGGCGAGCTATCCCGAGCTATCCCGTGCGCACAACTCCACAGAAACGACGAGTTGTCTGCGTAACCTCTACCGCACAGGTCGGAGAGAGTTACCCTGGATCACACCCTACAAGACCCCACAGCGTGGCAAGGGAACCCAACTACACAACTACACAGGTGCACCTGAAGCTACCTCACAGAAGGACTTCGACCGCACCACCTAGCAGTTAAGTGTAACAACATAGGTGCACTTAAACTGATCGGAAACAGGACCACAGTAGTCCAACTCTTCAGAAACTGTAAAACGGACCACAGTAGTCCAAATCTACATGAGATATACTAGCAAGTGCCCGATGAAGATAGAACAGCTGCATAGACTATCAGCGATCGAACTATTAGCATTGAAAGAGACTTTTTAAGTTAGATTAGTACTTAGAGAATCTTGTATAGAGTAGAAGAAATAAATGTGTGATTTTAACTGTTATCAAGTGGCTGGACTACATATGATTCATAGCCGTGTGAAAGCTAGTGTGACAGTATTCTTTTACCATTTTTCTATCTATTTCTGTACCCCAACCTTAACACAGAACGAGCTAAACAAATAAATTTATTAAAGTAATTCATAGGGTGACTTACTAGCAGTTCCCACCGAATAAACGTGAGGGTCCATAATTCCATTGTGCAGAGCCCATAAACCCCACGTGACACAGACATAGAACTGGAGGTGAAAAGGTTCGATTCTTCTGAGCGTGGAAATCCTTCATTTGTATTTATTGTTCTAAAAAACAAATCAACTACATTGTAAGAATTTATTTTTCTTTCCGTTTCACCTCCTTCCCACTCCCCATTCATCCTCCCCTATTCTCTCTTCTATTTCCGGGTTCTTCATTCTGCTATCTAAATTGTCAGCTAAAAGATAGATGCGTGAAAAAAACACACACAACAAAAATAAAATAGCTTATATATATATATATATATATATATATATATATATATATATATATATATATATATATATATATATATATATATATATATATATATATATATATATATATATATATATATATATGGGTGGACACAATTACTGGCAGATAGATAGATAGATAGATAGATAGATAGATAGATAGATAGATAGATAGATAGATAGATAGATAGATAGATAGATAGATAGATAGATAGATAGATAGATAGATAGATAGATAGATAGATAGATAGATAGATAGATAGATAGATAGATAGATAGATAGATAGATAGATAGATAGATAGATAGATAGATAGATAGATAGATAGATAGATAGATAGATAGATAGATAGATAGATAGATAGATAGATAGATAGATAGATAGATAGATAGATAGATAGATAGATAGATAGATAGATAGATAGATAGATAGATAGATAGATAGATAGATAGATAGATAGATAGATAGATAGATAGATAGATAGATAGATAGATAGATAGATAGATAGATAGATAGATAGATAGATAGATAGATAGATAGATAGATAGATAGATAGATAGATAGATAGAAAGATAGATAGATAGATAAGGGAAGGGATGATGGATGGATGGATTGACGCAGATAGGAAGATGGACGGATATATACATCACTAGGAAATAAAGATAGGATTTCTTAATCTCGGCTGAATGTATTTCCCGCCTGCAAGCACGGTTAATAGAGGCGAAGTTATTTGTATTATTTATTTTTTATTATTATCGAGGATTTTTATAGCGCACATATCTCACCGATACAGGATCTAACTCAAGCCGCCCGAGGCGCCAACTTGCAGCCTTTGGGCGCATCGTATTAACGCTCCAGACAACGGATGGGGGAGAAGGACCTAAGTGCATGATGGGTGTGTTCTTGTCACCGGCACTCACCCGTCTAGGACATGAGCGTCAGAATCTTTAAAGTCCGTTATGATGGAATGTATGCGACACAGACTAGACCTCGGTTTATACTCTCATCCGAAGGAGTAGAAAACGGGAGTAAAGTGTCTTTCCCAAGGACATAACACAATGCCCACACCGACTCAACCAAAGCTTTTAGGTTTTGAGGTTGCCCCTGCCTGGGCTCGAACCCGGGACCTTCAGATCCGCAAGCCAAAGCTCTACCATTTGGCCACCGTGCTTTTCAGGACCCCGATGGTTCCCCTCTACTTTTAATAATGGTATTGGATGCAGTCAATCTAAATTTAAAAACAATAACAAATGATTTCTCTTCCGCCTTCTGTAATAGCCATCTCTTGCGATCGCCGCGCTTCGATTGAAGAACAATCGCGTGATAACATTTTTCTTTGTGTAGCCGAGCGGAGTATTTGATTCCCGCCTCTCGGCCCACACGTTGAGAACAGGGCCCAAACCGAACCGTTATTTTCATTTATCCCTCGTAAGAAGGACATAAAAATTGTCGCCTTTCAAGGCGGGGAAGCGTGTTGTTAGTAAACCGGATTGCCGGCTAAACAAATGGAAGGTAGACAATTCCTCCCAATCGTAAACCTCCCAGTCTGCCACAAATCCAACAGTTTAAAACGAACCATGTCCTCATGGTTTTCCAGTTCGAAACTGGTATGTCTGGAATCGCCACTGATTACGGCCAGTCAGTCTCCATTCACTGATTCAACAGTGAAAAATTGCCCTCAACAGTTACCAAGTTCCAGCATCATCCTGTTCCCAGTTGTTGTGCACCTCTTGTAGCCGAGCGGAGTATTTAACTCCCGCCTCTCGGCCACCACCTTGAGAACACGGCCCACTCCGAACTGTTATTTTCATTTATCCCTCGTAAGAAGGACATAAAAATTGTCGCCTTGCAAGGCGGGGAAGCGTTTTTATAGTAAACTGGATTGCCGGCTGTTAGTGCCACGACACTCTCTGCAGATCACTGCCACTAACCTGCATAAAATACCTGCCGACAACGTAGTCCTGCTCGCCACCAAAAGCAGAAGACGAATGGTCAGGCGGGAAGAACATAATTATGCCGTGTAGGCTTGTCCTGCATAACCCAATGGCCACACCAAAGGATTCTGCACAGCAGGCTAGAATATCCTACAAATGGAATGTAGACAATCCTCCCAAGCGTGAACCAGTCGCCTACAATTCCACCACATTTTTATCCTGTATTCTTATTATTATTATTATTATTATTATTATTATTATTATTATTATTATTTGGTCCTGATTTGGCTTGGAAGAGTCCGCTGGACCTAAAGCAATAACCATGTAATGTAATGTTATTATTATTATTATTATTATTATTATTATTATTATTATTATTATTATTATTATTATTATTATTATTATTATTATTATTCCAATTCCTTGCATGTTCTGCAATTTGCGATATGGAAGTTCAATAACCTATTAATCACATGATTGCATAGCATAAATATTAAAACTAATTTACATGTCAACGAACTTTTACCCGACAACACCAACCTGGTCTAGTACATGTATTTGCTTCCAGATTGAAAAGACAGTCCAGGAAATCAGCGAGCAATTCAACTGTCGGAGGTACCCCGCGCCCCAACACTTTCCAAAAACAACTGCGTTATTCAAAATCGTGCAATCCGCGCACGCGCGCGCGCCGCCACGCACACACACACATACACAACACACACACTCTCTCTCTATCTCTCTTCCCCAACCCCACCCATGTCAGATGCATGGATCCATCCATCATCATCTCCTCTTATGTCTTGTCTTCTTCTTCTTCTTCTTCTTCTTCTTCTTCTTCTTCTTCTTCTTCTTCTTCTTCTTCTTCTAGCGCGTTTATAGCTCAAGAGCTACTCAAGGCGCTAGCTAATATAGATAATTCTAGCCTTTGAGGCGCCTACGTGCAGTCTTTGAGTGCCTCGTCTGGCGCCCAGACAACTGAGCACAATCCTGGTATAGGGAAGAAGGAAGCTAGTGCTTGCTGTGTGTAAGCTATCTGTGTAGCTGGCACTCACAACATCACAATCTTTAAAATCCGTGTGATGGAATGCGTGCGCGGCGTGCATAGACTAGACGTCAGTTATACTCTCATCCCAAGAATAATTGACTTACGACACAGTAAATCTGTCAAAGCGGGATGTAGTTCCTACAGCAGCTCGTGAATCGCAGACTCTTGCTGAGTTCCTTGTCATCCAATTTCAACATGAATCTCCGTCTAGAGAAACATGACAGGCGATCAATCAGGAAATGGCCAATTCGTGTCCCCGGACAGAAGTAAGTTAAGACCACGGTCGTCTGGTATCATTAAAACCCTTTCTGTCTTAATCCCTTGTCTTACGTCATTTTCTTCAGCAGGAACGGCCTACATGGCAATGGCGTCGAGCGGGTATGATTCTTTTTCTGTAGAAATGTGTTATTTATTTATTTACTTATGTATTTATGCTTAACTTAGAACAGAAATGAGTTTAAGAAGAAAGAAGTCTCGGACAAATTAGCCAAAATGGGGCTACAAAGAGCGAATATTAGTAATAAACTACCATTTGAAACTGGCTCAATTTCAGTACTATTCGTTATTGGAAAGAAAATAAATGTTTCAATAAATTAAGTATGTATAGTTAAATGCTCAAGAGCTTTTGCGAGATTAATGATAACCTATGGTTAAATTCGCAAAACACACTGTTTTGTTTGTTTTTAAAATGTCAACTGCATTTGCTCAGAAAATACTTTTCGATTGTACCATTTTAACAGCAACATACAAAGATAAAGGAATTATTATATCTGAAGGTGATGACTGTAACGTATGGATATTTTGGATGTGTGCCTGTTTATAATAGCTAAATGAATGCAAAATATGATTGACTCCTAGATCAAAAATAAGTGTGCGTGCAAGTCTCTCTGTTAACTACCACACCCACAAATTCACATGTTCTCACTAACACAGGCAAACACCAACCCAAAATATAAGCTCTACCCTCTCAATACTTTATATAAATAAACAACACTATTTCACAGAATACTTTCACACCAATCTTTTTATACCAATATTTTTATACTAATAATTTTACACTAGTCACTCACACCTCACTGTCCAGTCTGAATAACTACGAAGCTCGCACGGCCGGCATTCTCATGTCCTGAGCCAAAATAAACACAAAAAACGTGTTACCTCTATAATTGAATGAAGCGTATGTACACAAAGTCTCGTAGATAGGCAGTTAGACGAACAGTAATGTTGTAAACAGGTAGTTGAACGAGCAGTGAAGTTGTAAACAGACAGACGGGCGCGCGCCTACACTAACTGTCTGAGGTAGCAAAAGGGTCTTGGTCAGGTACAAGACGCACGGCCGACCGCCGCTGTTCCTCGAGTCGCCCTTTCTCCGTTGTCCGGGACAACGCCGTGTGTCCAAGTGTATGAAGCCAACACCAGCTTCCCGTAGACAGATGTAATTAGAGGAAGTCCGGCCGTTCACTGCCACAACTGCCAGAGATTCGGCCACTTTAGAAAGCAATGCAAACTAAAACGAGTATGCTCCTCCTGTGGCTCCGCTGGTCACACCGGAGCTCAGTGCGCGGCGGTCAAGCGCCGCTGCCCAAACTGTACTGGCAATCATTCTGCCGCAAATCTAAATTGCCCGGCCCTCCAGGAGCGCCTATTGGCGAACCAGGTAAGGGCAACAAATTATATGCCGCGGGCCCAAGCTTTGGGTCTTGCTAAAAAAACAGCTTGCTGCCGGTTCGGGGCGGATGCCTGATACCACACCGAGAGCCCCTGTAATTTCCACAGGGGCCTCCGTCACTTCTTCCACGGGGGCAGATCATTCGGTTGGCCCTGCTCGACGCTTGGCGGCGAGAGGGATAGCCGACACACGTACATGGGCTGAACGCGCCCGTCCTGCTGATTCCCGACCGCCTTCGGCCTGCGCGCCTGCTGCGGAGGTTGGCGCTCGCGATCCTTGGTCGGCCATCGAGAGGCTCGAGACCCTGGTCCAGAGTCTTACTCGGTCTGTGTCTGACCTGGTCGACATAGTACGAGGGTTGACTACACGCACTTCGTCCCCCGTTGCGCAGGATTGCGCAGCCGCAGAAATTTTGGACCCCGCTTTGGGTCATCGTCCAGAGACCAGGTCTGTCGGTACTGATAGCCCAGTGAGAGACGAGCCACCTAAGGTGTTCAATAATCGTTCAATTCAGGTTTCGCCTGATACGGCATACGACACTGATGGTACTCACATCAGTCGGAGGGTGGGGGGGGGGGGGGGCGCTGAATATATTCAACGTATTCTGGGCAACCTGCCCCACATGCGGACGGTGCTGCCCCATGATGACGTAGATAAGTTTGAACAAGCAGTTAAATTCGTCGTACTGCAGGTTAGGGCCGTAGAAGCTGCCAACGTGGCTGGCGCGCAATCCAAGCGTTCCGTAAAGCGTTAGTTGGTCTCTGACTGATGTGGGACTCGGTTTTATTGTATATATTATAATTTAGATTTTATATGTTAATCGTTTTATCGGTTTTTAGCCTAAATCGCGCGGTATAATAATTGGGTCTTCTGTTGTTATACTTGTGCCGTCGAGATTGATCTTAGCATATGTTTTATGGTTTACATTTTAAACTAGTGTTTCTTTTTTATTGGGGGGTGTCCTGCCACTTGGCCACACGCCTGTAAAAAAATTTTCTCGTCGACTGGCTCTGAGCCGGCCTATTTACATATATATCACATACCTGACCTGGTCTGGTTATCTTTATCGTTGGCATATTTGCCTAAATTCCTTGTCCCTGACCACCTGTAGGTCGCATAGCTCTAACGATACCCGCCCTTGCTTCCCGACTGGCACCCTTACCTTCAACTGTATAGAGCCATTGATACAACTATATTGTCCACTGGAGGTCGCAGCTGCCTTAAAGAGGCGCTCCCTCTTCGTTACTCCCACTGCATCACGATGACATTCCTCTTTCATAAATATACTCTTAATTACACAGTCCCCTATACGCTGATGTGTCCGGGGACGTTAATCTACCTAAATAATAAAGCAATGTTAATCTACCTAAAGAAAAGAAAAGAAAGTCCCACCGAACCTACACAACCTGATAAGTTCTCAGTGCTTTCTACCTTGACATTATTACTATTATTATGAAAACCGAGTTGTATAAACTGGTGTCTTTTTACATTTAATTTGTGTATTTTATTCGTTTAAGGTTTTATTTGTGTAATATCTCTTTGTAGTGAACAGGTGTACAATTAAAGAATGGAATTAAGAAGAAAGAGGAAAAGACTAGTCGGAAGAAAGGAAAGGAATAAGAATAAAAGAAGGCAAAGTGTGTTATAATTATGCCTCCGTGTTGCTACGTCTGAATAAAATAGGGATAGTTAAATCCCGAGAAAAAACAAAATGAACTGAAGTAGTTCCACAACTTGAATATAGCAGATGTCTTGCTGTGGGTATTCTTTTATTTCTCGAACGGCATTGTATGTTTGTTGAAACTCCGATGTGAGCAGTGTAAATTGCTCTGTGATTACTATTGCTATGCACATCTCGTGACAGGGTGTAATCAGGCAGAGGTCTCCAACAGTAACAATATTATTCTGAAATAGAAATCGAAATCCACAGAAGAACTGAAAACAGTAATATCAACGGCGCCTGGCAGGCGCAAATTTGCTCACAGCTATTTTGTAAGGATGTTCAATTATATCCTCAAACGTGGCCAAAGTATTTTTTTCTCCATAGAACGCATATACTCATAATCCAGATTGCTATTGTAAATATATAGCACCGAAAAACAGAAATAACAACTAAAAATACAAAGTTCTAATTCAACTCCGCAAACTTTACACACAAATTTTATGTTTTCTGAAACAAAACAACAACAACAACAACAACAACAACAACAAAACAAAAAACAAATAAATAAAGCAAGTAGGCTAAATAGCTCTGATAGCGCTTGGAAGACATGTGGATCGCTCTATTGGGTGAGACCCAGTAATTTACATTGGAAATGAAAAATAACGAAGTGGCAAGTAAAGTTTCTTATCGCAGAATGGTTATACCACAGTTGCAAGGTTTTCTAGAAACGGATTTACTTTTTCTTTCGTGCTTGGAAGCATTGAATAAACTGGTCCCTCCTCCTTCTTCTATGCTATCCTCCATCTTTCTGCTCGACATTCTTCTGATCGCAACGAGTTCTTATTTTTCTTTACAAGCGAAGGTTCATTGATTTCATAAAAACATTATCCCCCCCCCTCTCCCCATCTTCTTTTCCAAAGCTATGATTAATTGACATCTTAACAAATGTCAAAAAACAAGCAGAGAAAGTAGTGGAAACCGATGCCCAGGAATGACGCAAGTAGTCTCAAAATACCTATTTGCCAGTCTGAGAGGGCAAAGCTGAGAAAAAAAGAATTCGCAGTTATCTTTCGTGGGCAACTTTCGTTATAAATGTCTCGAAGCTAGTCCATTCTATAAGATTTCCAAAACGAAATCATAAGATCGAAAATTCGACTTTCATCCCTCCATTTCCCATATTTTCAGAATCGAGTCCTTAAGGATATTTCGAACTGAACTTACTTCTTAGCGCCAGAATTAAATGTATCTGTAAGATTTCTTGCCTTTGCTTTTACGATGTAGGCGTGTGCCATTGTTTGTGTGAGAGTCTGCTTAGTGCTAAGTGACATAGGGAACGAACTTTTTTTTTTCAGTGACAGTTTACGCTTCTCGGATTCACGAACAACCCATGTAATGCTCTGTCATAGAGTTTCGTGGTATTACAAAACGTATAAAATATTTGTTAGAATTTCCGCATTCGAAACTATGCATTCGCCATAATAACATGCTAAAGTAGCCATAGTTCTTGCAACTGCAAAGTGCCATATTTTTTCCGGACCGTTGCGTATTCAATTATGCCGATATAATTATAGATGTTAGTGAAATAACGTTCCAGATTCATATTCCAGATCCAGATTCAAAGGACACGATTTATTATCGTCTGAGATCTTAAATAATCTAACTTTTAAATGAGGATTGTTAATGTAAAACTATTGATCGTTCCAGTAATGAAGTAATGAGTACTACAGAAATCGTCCTGATCTCCGAAAGTGGCCAAGGTTAATTGTAAATAATTCATGTAGACTCGGTAAGGTTCTGTAATTACAATGAATTCAACTAACAAGTAGGTAACTGAAAATGATATATGTACTGGGAGCCTGTCAACTGGCCATTTAGTCAGTAACAGCTGCCAGAGAGGCTAACAAAGGTCTTGTGATTTGGACTCTACTGTATATCAGAGATTTATCAGTGTCTAAGGTCGGATTCTACTACTAGCGACAGACTGATTGCTAGTGATCTATCAAGATTCAAGATATATTTATCGTTCCGTAAATCACAAGGAAATTTAATCTATCAGGTGTAAGCTGGAACCTGTTTAAGGACGTAGGCCAGCAAGATCTTGTAAGTTGTATGACCACGAAGCATCTGTTTAACCTAAAGATTGCTCGCTGGAATATCAGAGATCCGATTTAAAAAAACAAAACAACCCCAAAAACCTTTCCAATCGTTTGAACTTAACTTAGACTACCACCTGTCATAATATGGGGTATACAGCGTAACTGAGCCTGATCAGACCTACTTCTTGTCCTAAAGAGGGAGTAGGCCTTGTCAGCTTCAGCTACGCTGCGTGACTATGGAGGTCTTTACTTGCTCTACAAATGGCTCTCTGGAAGATCAGAGTTCCAACTTCAAAAACAACTAGACAGCTAACAATCTGTGGTTTTGGTCGAGTTTGATGGTGCTTCGTGAACTGCGTGATTTTCACTTGGCGCACCCCTTCACCTGTTTATCATGAGTGTCCTGCAGATTCTGAATTCTTGCACGTTATCGTCGCGTTTCCCCCAAACCGCACAACCCTTCCCCCAACCCCTAACGCTCATCCATCTTCAGGTTAGTTGAGCGTCGCAGGTCTTTTATAAGAGCTGTCAAACTTCTCTTGCTCTTTTTCAGACCCGGGGTTTAAAAACTGACAGGCTGAATTACAATTCCTTTCAGAACTGTCTAGAAGTAAAAGATGGCCCAAGGTTTTAGAATGAAAATATGAAGTGAGATGAGACGGACTTGTCTTTTTGGCGTTGGCGCGAGATAGAGAACAGAGTATAAGAGGAAATGGAGGATAGAATGTCCGATTGTGTGTTCCTCCCTCCCTCCCTCCCTCCCTTTCTTTCTATCTCTCTCTTTCTCTGAGTGAGTTAGTGCTCTGTGTGTGTGTGTTTGTGCGCGGGTGCGTGTGTGAGTGTATGTGTGTGTATTTTTGAGACATACGCGACGGTGTATGTGTGTTGTGTCTCTGTATAAGGTTGTGTACATAACTTTTAGTACAAGAGTCTAGACTATAGTAGTGGTTTGTTAGGGAACTTTGCTCCACAAATATCCAGACGCCAAGTTATTGTTAACCTGTCTAGATTTGTATTGGTTATATGACTAATCATTACATACGTTCTTATGTTGCATTTTATTATAAACGCTAATATTTCATGCAGAGATTTGCTGTCTGGAAGAAAAAAACAAAAGCATGTTGTTTTAAACTGGAAGTCTCTAAATGTCCTTACCCGATTTAAATCATTTAAACATTTTCTATTCAATATGGGAAATATGAAATACGGGTTCCAATTAATGCTTGGGGATCGACTTTTAGTTCTGCAAAACGATTTAAGTGACAGGGTGTTTATTTCATTTAATGGAAATCGAAAGCGCGTGCATATAATAGTATACTTTAGAATTTGTGGAATGGAAAAAGAATTTCTGAGATTTCCCTCCGCAGCCATCCTAAAGTCCTGTTCCGCTCCACATCCTTTACTTATCAATCCACCCCCGTTGGGGTGCCGGGGGTTTCAGTATAAATAGTATCCCCACTTTCTGGAAATTTAGTGCTTTAAATTCCCACTGTCGCTGTCTTTCTCATTTGCTCTTTCTCATTTCTGCTCTTTTCTATCAATCTGCTATACTATCGTCTTCTTCGCTAGACCAGTCTCCTACCTTTTTTCTTGAAAACTCTTCCTGGACAAGACTCCTTGTTTGTGTATGATGTCTGTTGGATCAGCTTGGGAATATTGGACGCTTTCTGCCAGGTGGTCACTAGGGCTTCCTATGATGTTATTCTTTAGCAATGTAGGCATTTTATATGTATGTGTTTTGTTGATAATTTATAATGATGTTTGTATTCTATTTTGTTTTTGTAAACGGGGGTTTGAGAAGTTGGGGTGAAGCCTCAGCCGTCCACTGCGTGGGATGTCTTTATTGTAAAGTGACTGGCTGGTGGAGAGCTTTCGGTTTTACCACTAGGGTTGTTTCAGCAGATCTTTTATGCGGATCGGGGGTTGTCCGGTCCTGATTTGGCTCGGAAGAGTCCGCTGGACCTAAAGCAATAATAATGTAATGTAATGTACTTATCAATCCCCATCTCAGAGCCGGGTAGAAATCGGCGGTTTCATTCGCCATCGAACGAGAGTTACTCCAGCGTCAAGGTGTGTTAGACGGCATATTAG
Organism: Oncomelania hupensis; assembly: GCA_036898135.1. Classification (NCBI taxonomy): domain Eukaryota; kingdom Metazoa; phylum Mollusca; class Gastropoda; order Littorinimorpha; family Pomatiopsidae; genus Oncomelania; species Oncomelania hupensis. Next base: position 108,444,596 of record CM072511.1, read on the forward strand.
ACGTAAGACATAAACAGAGTGTGTGTTTGTGTGAGAGAGAGAGAGAGTGTGTGTGTGTGCGTCTGTGCGTGCGTGTGTGCTTGCGCGTGTGTGTGTATGCGTGCGACATAGCAAACCGGTGTAACCGGAAAGAAGAATTAATTGGACATAATTGATTATTGACCTATCTATCTATCCTATCCCGTAACTCAAACGTCGTTGGGGTATCACCGATAATCGTTTAACCAACGTACTCCATCTTTCTCTAACCTCAGCAGCCCTCATGGCTTCATTCAGTGGCAAGCCAGTACAATTTCGAATGTTGTCTTCCCACCTCTTTTTCTGTCTCCATCTTCTTCTGCCTACGTCTACCGTGCTTTGCGAGATGGTCTTTGCAAGGCCTGATGCTTTGGCGATGTGGCCATACCATTGAAGTTTCCATTTCTTCACCACTGTGAGCAAGTCATGGCTTGTGTGATGGTCTGTCGGACTTCGTAGTTGGTTTATGTGCTGAATATAGAATATGCCCAGAAGCCTTTTGTAACACCTCATCTCCATACTTTGTAGCCTTCGTTGTATGTCTGCCGCAATCCATCGAAATAATATGGAAGAATTATCTGGACAATTAAACCAGGTAACAATATTGCTTACACCCACGGATATCAGAAGGCAACAAAAGCGATGTTGCAATGGCTTGGGCATACATTTCTCTGTGTCAGTACAATTCTTCATCAGTAACAACAAAAACCACCGCTGCAGCAACAGCAGAATCGTCGTCATCATCACCATCATCACAACATCATCGTATACGCTTAACACTCTCTCCCCCCCCCATCCTTCACCCCACCACCCTACCCTTCCCCCACTATCCCAACCACCCCATCAAAAAAAATATTCCGGATGGGCCTTATGCTATCAAAATAGCTGTGTAGTGTACCTAGTTTGGCCCGCCTGATCAACACAACAATTATAAAAACACAACAATATAATATTATAACCCTCATTACTGTCCGTAAATGTCTGAAAGATGGTTAGGGAAAATAACAATATATATCCTTAAAAAGTAGAGCGCCAAATCACTGTACGTACGTTACAGGCCTCGAACGAAGTACGAAAATAAGTGTAAGGGCTACAGGTAAAGAATGGCCTTCTTTTAGTTCGGTCGCAGTATCCCCCCAGGGAAAGACCATTTGCGACAATTCAGTCTGAAGGTTGCTGTGCGTAGGTTCAAGCCCTCAAGCGTGGAACCCAAAACAAGTAAAAGGGCAGACAACTACTGACGCGCTACTGCTTTAACACAAGTAAGTAGTGCTCCATGTAAAGAATGCCATTCTTGTAGTTTCCTGGCGGTATCCCCCAGACGAAGACCATGGAGAACAGAATACAGTATACAATTGCCAGCCTTTGCTTCAAAGCTGTTACTCTCTCTGGTCCAATGTATCTCTCCGAGTGAGTTCACTTGTATACACCATCAAGATCTCTCCGTTCGTCTTCTGATAGTCACCAGCTTCGTATTCCCCGTATGAAAACAACTTTTGGCAAACGCTCATTTTGCTTTTCAGCCCCTACAGTTTGGAATTCTATTCCTTTAACTCTTCGCCTACCAAATGTATTTGGTGTTACAATACGTATTTAACTGACAGTTAGTAGATAGATATTAGAACACCCGTTCCTAGTTTAGAAGCCAGATTAAAATCTAGTCTTAGCTCTTAGTCTTTGAAGGTTCCTGTATATCTTGGGTTAGATTAGTTGGGTTTGAGGATATTGGAGGGAGGGAAGGGAGCGGAGAGAGATAGCGGTAGTGTGGGGTGGGAGGGTATGGGAAGGGGGAAGGATAGACAGTGCTGATGAATAGTAGCAATGTCCAGGTTGTAGTATTAGCGCAATACAATGCAAAGAAAGTTAAGCTTTTTAATAGTCAAGCGAAATTCCTTCATCAAAGATTTGGAGAGCAAGAACCAATAACCCTTTCCTTTCAGTACCTGTTTCTACTGTGAAAGAGAGCAGAAGAAAAAGAAGATGTCAATAGGCACGCCGCAGGAAGAGAAAACATGACAGAGAAACCGTTTAAAGTTTAAATCCGTACAGCCAAAGAGTGTATGAACAATTGTTCATACACTCTTTGGTACAGCCCACTCCTACGATTTTAGTACATGGTCCATGTTCTATTTTCTATATTCCAGAAATCACAAATTCACCAAAGTAAAACTGTAAAGTGACCTAGAAACTGATTCAATTTTAATGTCTAATTTTTAAAAATTCCACTATAATTATGTACATGCTTCCCTCTCTCTCTCTCTCTCTCTCTCTCTCTCTCTCTCTCTCTCTCTCTCTCTCTCTCTCTCTCCATCCCCCTCCCCTATTTCTACTCCCCCCCTCCCCAATATTCCATAAAACATAATCAAAAGTCCCCCTAGCCCCTCCCCCCTCTTCCCATACAAACACACACACATAAATATAAGCTAAATAACTTTGTGGTAAAACACCTAAAATACAAGAGGTCAAGAATAAAAGAAAAAATTATAGTCTACACAGACTCGAAGGAAAAAAAAGCATAAAACGATTCAGTGTTACATCAGAAAAACCAGACCAGCCGTTTGGCAAACGCTAAAAAAAACAAGCAGACGGTCATGTGGTCACATCAGGTACTGGAATGTGTTAGCAGACCTGTTCTGCTTGTCTTTCCAAAGTTTAAAATCCATCATCAGAGTATCTGCGGAACTTGACAGAGAGGATCTACAACGCCCCGACCCATGCATCAAGTCAAGTTTAGACACCATCCCTTGGAGTATACCACGTGCATTCCTCGTCTCCTTCTCTGGCGGCTAGTCTGTGAGTGCGATATGACCTTTTCACTCAAATGAGATGCTAGTCTGTGAGTGTGATATGACCTGTTCACTCACGTGAGATGCTAGTCTGTGAGTGTGAATATGACCTGTTCACTCACATGAGATGCTAGTCTGTGAGTGTGATATGACCTATTCACTCACATGAGATGGGAGATGTGAGAGGAAGACAGAGGAAGAGAAAAGGTGAGTGGGTGGAGTTGGTGGGATAGAAAAGAAAGATAAGATAAGATAAGATAAGATAAGATAAGATAAGATAAGATAAGATAAGATAAGATAAGATAAGATAAGATAAGATAAGATAAGATAAGATAAGATAAGATAAGATAAGATAAGATAACGATTTTATTTCACAAGGGTAAAAGAGTAAGCACTGGGTGTGTTGTTGCTTTTTTTAACATTATGCCTTTGGGGCTTTTAACAATAACAACAGTATAACAAAATAACTTTATAACAATTTCATCATACTGTATCAATATAATCAAGATCTGCGCTCGCGCTCGCTCACACAAACAAACACACACACACACACACACACACACACACAACTTATTTAAAGTGGTCCTGATTCGGCTCTTTGCAGTCCGCTGGACCCTGTAAGCAATGAATAACTAACTTATATAAAACAATCTAATTAATGTTATGAATGTACAACTCCTACTAGTAGCTAATTAACTAATTTTTAATGTGCTGTAAAATATGTTTACTAAAGGATGTGTATTTAGTTAATGCACTGCGGAGAACTTCTGGAAAGTTATCCATAAAGTGGAACCTGAATATGACAGAATGGGTTTAAACAGATAAAATTTTGGAAATGGGTTATTTAGTGCGGTAAAAATAGTAGGCAGTTTTTCTAGAAAAAAAAAGAAGAAATCAAAGTTAGCTAGTTAGTTAGTCATTGTTTATTGGGTCCAGCGGACTGCAACAAGCCGAATCAGGATCACAGAAGAAATATATGAGGGTGCATTACCAGAAAGATTTTGTTAATGAAAATTCATTTATTAAGTTTTAATCTTTTGGCAAGAGGTAGTATGTTGATCTGCTCGTAATCATTCGGAGAGATTTTGTTTTTAAGAATAACCATTGTAATTGCACGTTTATCAATCTAAATAAAGACTTCATGGCGTTGCCACTCGCAGAATCCCAAAAAGTTGAAGAATAGTCAATAAATGGTTGAATACATCCCAAATAGAATAGTTTACGAAAATTAACGAAGATTAAAAAGTTTAATTCTTAATAATTCATAAGTTCTTCTAGAAATAGTTTTACTAACACTTAACTAAATTATACTGCAAACAAGATACATTATTGACTAATATCAAGACAAGAGGTTTATGACATTATACTTCTTTAACTATTTTGTTGCAAAGCTTTAAGGGAGGGAGTTTCATAGAATAACTTTGCCTTGTTTGTCTATTTGTAATTGCATGGATTTAGTTTAGTCTGGATTGTCACGTGATTAAATTTAGCCGATTCATGTAGTTCATTTGCCCCTTTTTGCAAAAAGGAGGCTAAATTACGCATTTCTGTTTTCTTGGAGTACAATGTAGTGTCACCCACAAAGAGTTCACAAAAGGCAGAAATATGAAGGGGAATATCATTTATACAGAAATAATATAATAACGGCCCTAAAATCGTCCTTGGGGTACTCGAGCAGTAACAGCCTCAAACTGCGATTGTTAGTTATTATTGAAAACGCACTGCTCACTGTCAGATATGAAAGATTTTATTAGATCAAGAGATCTAAAGCTAATACCATATAATTGTAATTTACGCAATAGAAGGTCATGGTCAAATACATCAAACATTTTTGCAAAGTCAATGGATAATGCTCCAGAAAATGTGTGCTCATTAATATTATTAAGCCATTGTTTTATCATAGATGTAATAGCTGCATGGCAATAATGCTTAGCTCTGAAGCCAGATTGATTTTTGTAACAGGTTACTTTATGTGAAGTGATCTAGAATATGGTTGTTAATGTGTTTTTCAAGGGGTTTAAATATGACAGAAGGAATCGAAATGGGTCTTTAATTTGATGGGTCGGAACTATCGCCATACTTAAAAAAACGGAATAACTTTAGCTTGTTTAACTAATTTATGTAGATTATTTTCTGTTGATTTGTCAGCAGTTATAATTATATCAGACATTTTGACAAAATGTTAATTCAGTGTATCAAGGGAAATATTTTTAATTACTGTAGAATATACATGAAAGTGATTTGTTTGTTAAATTATTAATTACTTTCCAAATCGTTTTAGAACTGTTTTTGGATGATACTATTTTTTTCTATGTTTTCATTTTCTTTCCTTGAGTGAAGTTGCTGCGTTTCTGGATTTGTAATATTCACTTTCATTACCATGTTTCTTTAAACAGTCTCTAAGATTAATGGCTTGTTGTAATTCACTGCCTAGCCATTTTGGTTTAGAACATGTAATTCGTTATGTATAAAAAGCAGCATGTTTGTTGTATATATTTATAAATGTGCTATATCCTATCCTATCCTATCCCGTAACTCGGAGGTCGTAGGGGCACCACAGTTGATCGTTTAACCAGCGTACTCCATATTTCCCTGTCCTCGGCAACCCTGATGGTTTCGCTCAGTGTCAAACCAGTCCATTCTCGAATGTTGTCTTCCCACTTATTTTTCGGTCTCTCTCTTCTTCTACCTCCTTGCACAGTGCCTTGCAGGATGGTCTTTGCAAGGCCTGATGATCTGATGACGTGGCCATACCATCGGAGTTTCCGTTTTTTTATCACTGTGAGCAGGTCAACGTGTTGTCCAATGGCTTGTGTGATTCGTCGTTGGAGATGTGTTGGGAATAGGAAATGCCCAGAAGTCTTCTGTAGCACCTCATCTCCATGCTTTGTATTCTTCGTTGTAGATCTGCTGTGAGGGTCCATGTTTCGCAAGTGTATAGGAAGATGGAGTTGACAAGAAGGCGCAGCAGTCTTACCTTGGGATGCAGGTTGATGGTCCGTTCTTTCCAAATTGGCTTCAACCTCGCCAGTGCAGCAGTTGTTTGTGCGATCCTGGAGAGGACTTCCTGTCTGGACCTATTGTCTGATACAATGGCTCCTAAATATTTGAAGCTATGCACTGTGTTGAGGGATTGGCCTTGGACTTTGATGCCCGTGTTGATGCCATTGGTGTTGTTGGTCATCATTTTGGTCTTCTCTGCACTCATTTCCATTCCATAGGCTCTGGATGTGGTGTCAAGCTGCTGTGCCAGCTGTTCAAGTTCTTGTTCCTCTCCAGCCAATCCATCAATGTCATCCGCAAAACGAAGGTTGGAGATTGCTCTTCCCCCCTATGCTGACTGTGACTTCATGTTCTGCAAGGGCATCTGACATGATGCGCTCTACGAAGATGTTGAAGAATGTTGGAGAGAGTAGGCATCCCTGACGCACGCCGATTGTTGCTAATGTTCTGAACCAGTTTCCGATGGCGCTTTTGTGGAGGACTGCACCGGTAGCCTTCTCATTCAGGCTTTTGATGACTTCAATAATTGTTGGGCTGATGTACACTCTCATGGTTGCCCACAGAGCTGCATGCCAGACTCGGTCAAACACCTCTTTGAAGTCCACGAACACATGATATAGATGTTGTTGGTGCTGTTGGTATTTCTCGCAGATTATTCTAAGGTTGAAAATCTGTTCAGTGGTACTTCGCCCTGCCCTGAATCCTGCTTGCTCTTCAGATGTGATTTGTTCAGCTTGGGGTTTTATTGAGTATTCACTTTTGAGTATTATTTTCAGGAGGACCTTGCTGGGATGGCTGATGAGGCTGATGGTGCGGTAATTTTCACATTACTGAAGGTTACCTTTTTTGGGAAGAGTGATGACAAGTGACTTGGTTCATGGTGTAGGCCACTCCCCACTCTGCCAGATCTTGTTACAGATAATAGTGTGGGCGTCAATCATCGCTTCTCCTCCTGCTTGAAGCATTTCCGCGGGTATGTTGTGCACTCCCGATGACTTCCCCTTCTTCAGCGATTGCACTGCTGCCTCAACTTCTTTTCGGAGAATTGGGAGGATTTCTTCTTCTTCTCTGTTCTCAGGACATGCTAGAACTGATGAGTCTCCGTTTGTTGTGTGGTTGTAAAGGTCAGAGCAGTACTCTGTCCATCTGTCCACGACTTCTTGTTCTTCTGTGAGGTATATGCCAGACTTGCTATGGATCGTTGAGACCTTGGGCTTTTTAACACTTGTCAACCACTTTACAGTCTGGTAGGCCTTGTGTTGTTGTTCTTGTTCATACTGTTCTCTATTTCCTAGCATTGATGTTCTATTCAGTTCTTCTTTGCTGTGTGCATGCCTTTTCGGATGTCATTGTTGATTTTTCGGTAGGCATCAGCACACTGTAAGGTGTTCTTTTTCTTTTTCATCTCTCTTCGTTTATCACACAGGTCCAAAAGTTCAAGTGTGATCCACAGCTTCTTCTTTGGCCGGTGCTTTCCAAGGACCTCCGTGGCGGCATCTATCACAGCTGAGTTGAAGGTGGTGGTTATGGTGTTGACATCTACTTCACCAGCGCCCAAAATGAGATATGGTGCAAATTTCCCTCCAATTGTGACCTAAAATATTTCTGTCACCTCTGGGTCTTGCAGTTTGTCCAGGTCGAACTTCAGTATAGTGCACTTTGCTGTGCTTACTCTCTTCAGGTGGAGCCGGAAAGATATCATCACGATCCGATGTTTGCTCCTGGAAGAAATGTGCTATAACAGTATGATAAAAAATCATCTAGGTTATTAAAATTATTTGAGAGATTGCTATTATGAACGTCTAACAGAAAATCATCTTTAAATTTATAACATGACTTATATCACAAATAGTACAAGTATATCAACTAACAAGTTAGTATCTCGTATTGCCCCCAGTCGACGTGCGGTGGTCCCGTTGCCCTTGGTTTTAGCCACAAGCTGAGACGGGGGTATCCCAAACCTAAAAATAGAATAGAGAATTCTGGGAAATCTGTTCAAGGGAAGTAACTGATAACTAGCTACGGTTGCAGTCATGGTCGCCATTTCTCGCGAAGATGTGCTGGCTGAAATTAAACGAAAGTTGGGAGAGGAACTGCATATTTTTGGTAGTGAACAAAGGCTTTGCTCAATTATCGGAGGAGAACACGATGGATTTATAGAAACATGCACACATGTATGTGAGCTCAGTGCAGGCGATCGTGAGTCGCTTCGATGTGATGGTTCATTTATCGCTTGAATCACACTGTATAATGCACATGCAAGTTCTGTCAAAGATATGATGATTTGAGAATATGTTCGATTCCGTACCGATTGGAAGGTGGGGTGGAAAAATTCAATCATGGTGATGATCAATCCTATTTTGCAATGGTGGTTAGGCCTACTTTATTGACTGTATGGTCACGGGTACTTACCTTTTGTAGTTTGTGTGCTTTTTGTTCTGTCGGCCTTGAGTGTTTGCATCGCCTTGGCTCGTTGTACTTTGTTGTGGTCTCGCTCTCTTTTGATTATTTGAAAGCAAATTCAAATTACATTGTTTTCCAGCAGCATGCGAGGTCAAATTAGACGAATTCAGATCTAACCAATCTTCTTGTGACGCCATTTTGCGTGTGTCTCGTGTGCCATGCACCAATCGCGAAGAGTCCTGCCGACGTCATTTCAGAAAATGATTTCCCTACCCATAATTCCCCTGGGTTTTGAAGTTTCTAAAAAATTATTTTAGGCCGACGACGCTCTATGGAGCGCAAAGCATGTAAAGGGAAGCAACCGGTTGTACGCGCACGTCGACAGAGACATAGAAGGGAGATACTAATTTGTTAGTTGATATACTTGTGCTTATATCTATTATGAACGTCTAATAGAAAATCATTTTTAAATTTAGAACATGACCTATTATGTTGTTATTTTATTACCTGGTTTAGGTATTTTACCTCCCTTATTTTTCCATGTAAAACATACTGGGTAATGGTCATTGTAACGATGCACAGGTAAATACACTTCTGTAACATGATTTTTGTTACTTGTATAAATGATATATGTGTGTGCTAGTATCGGTGGTTACTGCTGGTTTGTGAAGCAACTGTCCGTAATGGTATAATTTTACTATATAGTGAGTGTGATATGAATAAGATTTTTTAAAAATAAAGTTATCTATGTATTCAAATATAAACCGTCCTTTTTTAATGTAACCTCTCGCCTGTGTAATGTAATATTCTATAATATTTATGTTCATACCCTCAATATAATTATAATGAATGGAAGAGTAGTTTTATTTGTCTGTGCTTGATATGAATGTTTCTGTCAGTCAAAGGAACTCTTCTTAAATTTGTTATGCAGGTGTGTGTGGGTGTGTTAGCAGAGAGAGAGCTATAAGAGACTGGTGTGCGTGTGTGAGTTAGAGGGAAATAATGTACGTGAATAAACGCACAAATGGGTTGCAGACCTTGTCTTTCTTAGTAACAAATGGGTTTATTTGCTTGGAACCCACTTTTCTCCAGGACCCCACTTTTTTCTAAGTGCGCGGGTGTGCTCTTTTAGTGCATGGGAGTTCAGTTGTAGTGCATGAGAGTGTTTTAAGTACAGAGGAGTGCTCTATCCGGGACGGAGAAAATACAGTCAATTTTCGGAGAAATTTTGAAGAAAATTCTACCTTTTTCGTCACCTATAGGAGACGAACTAGGTCAACTTTTTCGACAAGGGTTCGGGTAAGGGTTAGTTGTAGATCTATCTCTAGCCCTTGCCCTAACCCTTTTCTCTACAAAAATCACTTTCCGATTCGTACATTCTTAAATAAACCCAGTTGTGATGTATTGCAAATATATGTGTGTGTGTGCACTTGAATAAACCCACAAATGGGTTTCAGACCTTGTCTTTTCTAGTAACAAATGGGTTTATTTGCTTGGAACCCACTTTTTTGCAGGACCCCATTTTTTCTAAGTGCGCGGGAGTGCTCTTTTAGTGCATGGGAGTGCAGTTGTAGTGCATGAGAGTGTTTTAAGTACATGTACACAGGAGTGCTCTATCCGGGACGGAGATAATACAGTCAATTTTCGGAGAAATTTTGAAGAAAATTCTACCTTTTTCGTCGCCTATAGGAGACGAACTAGGTCAACTTTTTAAACGGAAAGAGCCAATTTTGCATTAGATTCTTACATTTTTAGAAGAAGTTTGCGTTCTTTCCATCAAAAAACCACTTTCTGATTCCTACATTCTTAAATAAACCCAGTTGTGATGTATTGCAAATATGAGTGTGTGTGTGTGTGTGTGGGCGTGTGTGTGTGTGTGTGTGTTAAAAGTATAGTTGAAAGTATGAAGTGCAATTGTTAAAACAATTGACGATATAGTATTGGTTGCCTTGTGTATTTATGTTTGTATTTTTCAAATATTTGTTTTAAAACATTTTCTATTTGCTGAGATGCAGTGTGGCTATGAATTCTCTAATGTGGGTAATACAAATTACTTGACTCGACTTGACTTGTTGTTACTACTTGCTAAATTGTTACGAGAAGAGAGGAAGAAGGGTAGAAGACGAAGAAAAACGAAGAGGAGGAGGAGGAGGAGAGAGAGAGACTTTGAAACCTTTTTTTTAATTAAGGATACAGATTTTGGACTAATAATAAAAGATAATCCTCTATAAATTAACATAATAAAGAATCTTTAACAATAACATGGAAATCATACATGCACACGCACAATCATCTTCGTCATTAACTTCAAACAATTTTATACACCTCTCCCCTCCCACATGCTCATATCTCACCCATATAATAATAATTGGAAAAAGAAGTAGAAGAAGAACATAAATAAATAAATAAATAAAATAAATAAATAAATACATGAAAGACTGTGTTACCATATCAGTGAGAGAGAGAGAGAGAGAGAGAGAGAGACAGACAGACAGACAGACAGAGAGAGACAGAGAGAGAGAACTTTAAAGCTTTTTTTAATTAAGGATAAAGATAAAGTCTAATCTTCCAATTTGTCACTTAACAAATTAACATAATAAAGAATCTTTAGCATTAACTTGGAAATGATATAATTCATGAACATACACACGCATTAAATACATTAACATTTATAATTAATTTAGCAGATTCCTACATATGTTATATTTAATAAGAACATAGTGTGTCGCAATGTCTACACTCCAGAGGGAGAGAATTCCATACCACAGCTCCATTAAATAATAGGCTATTTTTTATAAATCAATGCAAGGGAGGGATAGTTTAAAATTACAAAATCTATTCCCATCAAATGGATTAGTAAAAAATGTGTCGACCGAGAGAGAGACAGACAGACAGAGCGTAATAAAAAATGTCAAAACTCTTCAGTTAGCTTTATCAAAAATACTATGCAATGAAAAAAGAATCTTTTAATGTTACTTCGCCTTTACATGCCTTTCTAAATTGATTTAAAGAGAGACAAAAAGAAAGGCAGAAACGAACAAACAGCAGATAATAAAGGAAGAAAATATAGCTTGGAATGAGTAAAAAGAAAAAAAAGAAATAAAACTAGATGACATGACATGACATGACATGATTAGGTCCAGCGGACTCTTCCGAGCCAAATCAGGACCGGACAACCCCTGATCCGCATAAAAGATCTGCCGAAACAACCCTAGTGGTAAAACTGAAAGCTCTCCACCAGCCAGTCACTTTACAATAAAAATATCCCACACAGGGGACGCTGAGGCAGCACTCTAATTTATCGAACCCCCGTTTACAAAAACAAAATAGAATACAAACATCATTATAAAATATCAACAAAACGCATACATAAAAAATGCCTACATTGCTAAATAATAACATCATAGGAAGCCCTAGTGACCACCTGGCAGAAAGCGTCCAATACTCCCAAGCGGATCCAACAGACCTCATACACAAATAAGGAGTCTTGTCCCGGATGAGTTTTCAAGAAAAAAAGGTAGGTGACTGGTCTAGCGAAGAAGAAGAAGATAGTATAGCAGATTGATAGAACAGAGCAGGAATGAGAAAGAGCAAATAAGAAAGACAGCGACAGTGGGAATTTAAAGCACTAAATTTCCAGAAAGTGGGGATACTATTTATACTGAAACCCCCGGCACCCCAACGGGGGTAATAAAATTAGATAAAGAACAATATTTTTATAAATCATACAGGGTGCAATGACCAGCAAGTTTACTCTTTCGGCTGCTTGAGTAAGATCCCCTTTTTCTCAGTGCCTTGAGCAGTTCTTTGACCTGGTAAAACGCTAAAGATAGAAAAACAAATCAAGAATTACACTAACAATATTAAAAGAGTACTCACCAGTGAGTATGTGAGGCTCCGTTAACATCGTTTTGTTGCACTCTTCCCGGGCATGATTTAGCTTCTGCACCTGCTCATTCACCAAATCCGCCTTCTGGTGAGGATAAAATGTTGGGTGAGCGCTGGTGGACATGCCGTCGGCTACCGTGAATGACGTCGCCATGGTTAGGTAGTAGCGTACAATGTCAACGTTTCTTCGTTTCAGTCAATATCTCTTAAAAGATGAAACATTCGCATTAGTGTCTCTGGCTCCAGTCCCATGTACGTGAAAGCTTCGTTGTCCTTGCAAAATGTTTAGCCCAGTCTTGTAATGGTAAATCTCCAGTGCTTTCTTCTTCTTTTGCTATTTGCTCTTTGTTTATCTGTGGTCAAATGCGCACAGTCTCAAGAATAATGGTCAACCGTTTAAAAACATTAAACTAATTGTATACTGGTCATTCCTACGAGTGTTTTCTCTCTTTTCTCTATATATTGTCATTGGGGTACATCGTTCTAAGTTTGTGTTTTTTAGCTGAGTTATCCACAACTGTTTCACTCTGATAGTGAATGAAATCTTCATGGTAAGTAGGGCATAGTATTAATAGTAGGGTCATTTAGAATGTAATAGTCCTCAACTTGTCTCTCGCTTCAATTTATTGTAAACGGAGTCTTCGTGGTCTGTATTGCACATTATTAAGTCTTTATTTTAGCGCAGTTGACATTCACGCTGGCTTCTTCTCACGGTTGCGAAAATGTTTCCACTGTCTTAAAACCCTCTATCTTGCATTAAATAATTAGTCTGTGTCTAAGTGTGGCACTGTTGTACTGAGAAAACATCCAAATGGCAAATGTAAAATCATTTAACTACAAACAAATTCACCATCTTAACAAATGTTCGTTCTTCCACACAGGCGCTTGTATCTGGACACGCGAGCGCTTATGCCTGTGACGCGTCTCCCTTTGGTTATCTATAATACACACGAGCGCCTATGCCTGTGACGCGTCTCATAGGCGCTCACGTGTCCAGATACAAACGCCTGTGTTCTTCCAATTCACTATCTTAAACAACAAAGTCCCGTGTTGTTATACCCCTAGAAACAGACTTTTTCTTGATGCTCTACAACACACAATTTGCTTCTTTTTTTTTTAACCGGAAAATGTATTTTGGAATGTCAACATTATAGGTGGAGACGACATTGTAGTTTCAAGTCAGCAGTGCACAGGTTATATGTCTTTCTGATTCATCTTCAACATATACTGTTCTTGTTATTACGAGAATATTTCGAAAGCTGATATTTGAATGGCAACTGTGCCAGTTTACACTCTGAACTACTGACAGTTTCATGCCATCAGTGCAGCAAAAAAATTGACGACCAGAAGAGAAGAGCTCATTATGAAGATTTGTTTTTTCGCTTATAAATAGATACATAATATCAGCGTGTTGACTTGGCTTTTGCCAAAACGCTGATATTATGTATGTATTTATAAGCAAAAAAAATCGTCATAATGAGCACTTCTCTTCCCCTACATAAAACGCCAAACTTTCTGCAAACAAACATAGCTGAAAATTATCCAGCCCACCCATAGAGCAACTCGTTGATAACACAAGGGTCAGACGGCTTGCCTGGTGTCACACTGCGTAGCTGAGACGAGCCGAGGCTTACGTTCGACTCCTCACTAGTACTTGTGAGAGGTACTCGGGGGATCTCAGCCACGCTGTGTGGTATGGTGGGTCATTTTATTACTGACGATTTGCCCCCACCATCGAACGAACGAAACAACGTCCGACCACTCACACATACATTCCAGCTATTAATAGTGGGAGTAGCGGGAATGTGTGAGTGGTCGGACGTTGTTTCGTTCGTTCGCTGGTGCGGTCCAAGTGAATAATTGTGTAGGTCTATTCCTTAAATAGGCCTAGTTCTAGAGTTACCTCTCTTGGTTTGCGGAACAAACTTGGCGAATCGGCTATATTCTGTCTTGTGCAAAAGATACCGACAGTAAAGCGTTGTGCATGGGGAACATGTTAAACGTACTCCAAATATCCTGAAAGAAGTACAGGGATAAAGTTTATTCCATTTTTTAAGCCTGGAAAGAATAATTATCACCTAGATCGATGCCTGAAGTGGATCAAGGCATGCGAACGATCGGCCGAACAACTGAGCGTTACATTCTTTTTTTTTAAATTCATTTCTTTTTTTTTAAATTTTATTTATTTATTTATTTATTTATTTATTTATTTTGGGTAACTGAGCGTGAAAACCATCAATTGCTATTTTGCAACAAGGTCGGTGTTAATCTTTAGCGAGGTATTTATGGAAGAATGAAGAAATTATACTTGATGTGGTTTAATATATATAATACTTTCTTGATTATATATAATACCTCCTTGATGCACACACTCTATTAACAGTTAACACAGCTCGCTCCAAGTTACTCTTTAAGTTGTGAGTTTATTTTGGATTTCATCCAACCGCAATAATTTGATTCAGTCAAAATAAAATCAGAATAAAGTACAGGATTCAGTTCTGAACTATGACCGTGATAATCGGCTGCCTGTCAAAACGCTGGATAGCTCAGTGGGTAGAGCGGCGATCTCGTGTTACAGAGGTTGCGGGTTCGATTCCCGGACATAAACATTGGCTGTAAGCACAGGTCATCTTACTATTGCTATCAGCGTGTATAGTTTTAACTATCCCCGGTGGCCTGGGATGGTGCTCAATCTTCTGAGCCGTCAGACTATGCGTCTTGGGCAACAAGTGGACGCCTCGTGCGGCTTTGAGTTAGATCATGTAACGGCCACGCCTTGAGCAGCTCTTGATAGATAAAAGGAATCTGATTAACCGGTTTCCTTGTTTAAACGTCAATCCGAGACGTTCACGTACCAGCCTATGCATTCGCTCACCAGTTCAAACTGCTTGCTCTCACAGACAAGGGAAGTAACTCGCTTGTTTATTGTTTAAGCCATTTAAGAACAATGCCTTTTTCGCTCTCGTATCCGTACTGGTTTCCATCATGTCAAAACTTAAACCGCTCTCCTATTTGTTTAAACAGTACAAGCTAGGCGCGATTGCTCATGAAGCGTCTCAGTAAAAGTTATTTCCCACCACTGTGTAACAACAAGATGAAGGGGGGCGGGCGGGTAAAAAATATATGGACGAGAAAAATATAACAAACGCTATTTCAGACAATACAAAACAAAACACAAAAACAAATATTTTCGAACGTTCTGTACTTCAAGCAGTCAAAAGACTTAACCAGAACAATTCTTCCCCACATAATGTCTATATTTCATCTTGGCTAAAAATTGTTCTTCAAAATTACTTATTCCTATCAAAGAAAGTACAGCTACGCAAAGAAGGTTCATTTCGACTCTTACTGCGAAACGGAAGTTGCGAGCGCCAACTAGCGGAATAAGTGATAACTCGCTTCGGCCTTAGCGCTTAGCAATGGAGGAAAGCGTATCAAATCAAGTAAACAAACCTAGAATCCGTCCTGGTGGGCAACACTGCAGCGCTTTTAACTGCACAAATGGACGATACAAGTGCCCTGGACTTTCGTTTTTTAATTTTCCAAAGGAAGAATCAAACATAATTATAACCAAATCTAACAACGTTGATCTAGATCTACCACTTGATGTAAACTGTATTTTCTTTGTTGATACTGAAATTTATCATATCCCAATTTCTTACAAATGGAAGATGAGGGGAGGGGGGAGGGGAAGGCGTAGTTTTAATTGCTGCTTAAGAGTAATTTTAAAAAAAAAGAAAAAGAAAAAATAGTAGGCCTAATGAAATATTATTGCATGACTCATTGACTGGATGTGTTGTCTTGTAAAGAAAAACTATTAAAAAAAAGAAGTAATTTTTAAGCAAATAATTCTTCATAAATGCATCTAAGAATAAAAATCCAAGAGCAAAAACTATTAATTATTATCCTTTTAATGTATAATGCTACTAGTTAATTGTCTAGTATTATCAGATTTTGTTGTTGTTGTTGCATGTGAAATGTATGCAGAAAAAATACCAAATGTGATTTTTTAAATCTTTCAAATGTAAAATACCATTTTCTGTGTGACTGTATGCCCTTTCCATTACATTTGGTTTAAGCAGACAGGAAAAGGGTTAATTGTATTTGTTTTGTCTTGCAAAACTTCTGTTTCTTTGTAGGTATGTCTTAATCTTGCTAAACAAAAAGTAAACAACAGATTTAATTATAAAAACCTAACATTCTTACCCTTTTCATTATTTTAAACATACATTTATTGAGATGACAGTACTTTACAAAAAATGATAATTGCTGAAGTTTCCTTTATATGAGAGAGAGAGAGAGAGAGAGAGAGAGAGAGAGAGTCATCATTGTTGCTTTTTGTTGCTATAATATTCATATTAAATGTCAGAAAAAGAAACACAAATGTTTGAAGCTATTTTTTTCAGCTTTTATAAATGCATGATGGTTTAACAATAAAGTAACATAATTGATGCAGCCTGCTGCAATGTACAGATCTAATATTATAAATGACTACAAATATTTCTTATTTGACTATTTTTATTGTTGCACTTTTTGGTCTTATCTAGGTGCAATTTCCAATGTAATGATTCATGCAAAAAAAATAATGCTTTTAAACGTTAAATGTGTTTTCTTTAAAAGCTTCACTGTTCACTCTTCTTGTTGCATTGCTTTATTTCTCTACTTCTATAGTCTTGATGTCTGTTGGTTTATATATTATTTATTTCTTCAGAATACATATAAAATATATACATCACAAGCAGCAGGGACAAGCAACAAGCATGCTTATATAAGCCTATCCCTGTGCGAGTAAATTTCAGAGTTAAATTTGGCAGAAGAATATTAACATTGTGCAATATATACATCTACACATACACACACATGTCTGTTCTTTTTCTTTAGTCTATCTTAACCTATCAAATTTCCTTTTGCAACTACAGTTCTATTATAGAGATAGCCTATATTAAACCATAATGATGATGATGATGATGATGAAAATGATGATGATAAACAGTAGGCCTAATAATTTATAGGCTTATTTACACAGTTGATCGAAACGAAAGCAGTAAATATAATTTTAAGATGAGAGCCTAACAGTAGGTTAGCAGCGATTAAAATCAGAAGTGCAGTGTAAATGAGATAAACAGTAGATTGGAACACAGTTATTAACTGGAAATGCTAAATCAAGCAATGTTCAGAAAAGCTATTACCGGTATTCAAGCTTACTTTTGGGTTTGAGTTTTGACGGATCTAGGATGAGTACAGGCCGAGTACAGGCCTACTGAATCATCAGCATTGGTACGGTAATTTAATCGGCTGAATGCATAATTCAAGCAACTTGTTGGCAAGCTGTATTTACATTATTAAAATCAGACACTTATTAACTTACTTTCAAAAAAAAAAGCAGAATCGCTTGTTAATTTAAGCAAGCGAGTGTCCGGAACATTATCTACTGAAGCGGTTTGTTTACATAGCGCTAAGAACAAATTATCGCCCTTGGAATCATTTATCACGAGAATCGCTGGGGGGCGCTACGAGTGGCTACGTTTTGTAACTTTATATAGGCACTCGCCGAGATGAACCTTCTTTGCGTAGCTGTACTTTCTTTGTTCCTATTGGGGTTTCCTGGTTTTCTCAATGTGAATACTTTGAGTTTTCTGTTATATTTCGCATTGTGAGAAGAAACTAACGGACGCCTTCGAAACGGTTTGCAAACACTAATTCTGCATTGAAATTATGTTTCAATCCCTCCTATATATGCTTCAGCTCTGTCTCATTTCGAAGTGTGTTTTCTCACTAACGCTTCAAGACCCCGGAGTGGTAGGACCACCATAAACTCTTCATATTTGATAGCTAATTTGGTGCTGCAATTGTTAGCTGGTGGAACGACGTATGAGGAAGGGGGAGGGGGGGGGGGGGGCATGTAGACTATTTTCTCATTTGTCACTGGGTATTGAATGGAACCAAACGTTTCCCATATTTCAGTCAATATTGCATAGAGCCTGCAGCTTCCCAGCCTCGTACTCTCTTACCCGGAAATGAATTCACGGGTTCTCTTTGATCCTCACGAACATCTTACGTGTTAACCTTTTGGTAAAAGAATTCTTTCCTGTTTCCTATAACATCTATTCTTCCTCGTTCGTATACCCTGCATTTCTTGTTTACTGTTTATGCCGTTCTTGTTTACTTCTGTATGTTGTTTTTATTTATCCCCATCATCCCCACTCCCCATTTTTGGGCTATATGCCCCCTTCCTCTCCCCATGGGCTAGAAGCCATGTTTAATACTGTCTGATGGTGTTGTAACAAATATAAGGACAAAGTTCAAAGTTCTATACAAATGGGCCCACAGTTCCAGATCATCTTATTTCTAACGAGACGTTAGACGTATCCTTTCAGGATGCTGCCGTTAAGTAACATGATATAATTCATTTATTTCATTTAAGGTCAGTACACAGTGTGATTTTAGACCATAAACACACACACACAAACACACTCACACACACCTGGAACAATTAAATTATTAATACATTGTTAATAATGTAACAATTTAAATACATGAAAACTATCATTAAAAGCCTTAGTCAGTTTCACCAAATCCATATCACTCAGTCAGTTTCTCACTTTCTTCAAAGTGCAGATGATATAATTCAAATACCAAAATAGTCACATTTTCGTTCTTATTCACACACAAATTATTCTATCCTATCCTATTCTATCCTATCCTATCCCGTAACTCGAAAGTCGTTGGGGCATCACCGATGATCGTTTAACCAACGTACTTCATCTTTCTTTGTCCTCAGCAACCCTCATAGCTTCGCTCAGTGTCAAGCCAGTCCATTCTCGAATGCTGTCCTCCCATCTCTTTTTGTCTCCCTCTTCTTCTGCCTCCTTGTACTGTGCCTTGCAGGGTGGTCTTTGCAAGACCTGATGATCTGGTGATATGATCATTACTATCGGGGTTTCCGTTTCATCACCAATGTGAGCATATCATCGTGCATATCAATGGCTTGTGTGATGGTCTTTCGGACGTCGTCGTTGGTGATGTGCTGGGTATAAGAAATGCCCAAAAGTCTTCTGTAGCATCTCACCTCCATGCTTTGTATTCTTCTTTGTAGGTCTGCTGTGAAGGCCCATGTATCGCAAGCGCATAAGAAGATAGAGATGACAAGGGAGCGCTGCAGCCTTATCTTGGAACGTAGACTGATGGTCCTTTCTTTTTCCAAATGGGCTTCAACTTTGTCATGGCAGCAGTTGGTTGTGCGATGCTGGAGAGGATTTCCTGTCGGGACCCATTGTCTGATACAAAGGCTCCTAAATATTTGAAGCTATGCACCGTGTTGAGGGATTGGCCTTGGGCTTTGATGTCCATGTTGACACACACACACGCGCGCTCACGCACACACACACACACACACACACACAATTAAAGGGACCAAGGTTCTAACTGTCACGCATATGAACTATATAACTAAACTGGCCATGCCTTATTCTTTCAATAGGTAAGAATTCGTCTAAAAACCAAATCATTGAAGAGCAAAGATCCCAGGAAAACCGATTACAGTATACTTGATTCTAAATTTTTTTTTTCTTCTGATGTATTTTTTTAATTACTGTTACTTTCCACTCTTTTTCTTTCTGTTTTACCGGTCCTCTCTTTCTTCCTCTCCCTCTCTTTCCATCTGTTCGCCAACACGTGATTTTATAAACAGGTAGATAAATGCAGCGGCAAGTTTTAGAAATGAAAACGAAGGTCACTTTCTTTTAGAACAATTAATGTTCGATGAATACGGTGATGAATAAAGACATGGCCATATCCCAAGCATTGATTGACCTTAAAATTTTTTTTCTGTTTTATATTTACGCCAGAGTACGTATATATCAGTCGGGCTCTTTGAATCATTCCTTGTCACAGCCTTTGAAACAATGTTTAAACAGCATCCTTCCCTCCTCAGTAAGTCCCTCATTTTTTGGAATCCGCTCAAAGAAACATCTCTCTCTCTCTCTCTCTCTCTCTCTCTCTCTCTCTCTCTCTCTCTCTCTCTCTCTCTCTCTTTCTCTCTCTCTCTCTCTCTCTCTCTCTCTCTCTCATCTTTTAAGGTTAGTATAATTTACATGCTGAACACAAACTACAGGCGGAAATGACGTCTGGACCTCCTAAGGCCCACAAGGTCGCAAATGTTCACGTGGACACCATGCCTACCAAACTACAGATATTAACAGGGGGCTCAGCTTGTAGTTTTGAAATAATAAATACAGTACATGTATAATTATTCAAAGGTATTTTGCCCCTCGCTGTTTTGGGTTGTGTAATAGGGATTTTTGTAAATATCAATCAAAGGAAATAGAAAACCGAACGTTTTGGTTTGTCTGTTTGCCCCAGGTCAAACAGAAGATGGGGGATTCATGGGGAGGGAAGGAGAGGGACAGTGCGAGTGGGAGGGGGGGGGGAAAGTAGGGAAACGGAGAAGGAGGGGATGGAGTGAAGTGAATCCAATTAGGTAATGGACTGAGTTTCTGGATTGGATGACTTTCTATAAAACATCATTGGAAAAACGCGTTCCATACTCGATTCTGGATGAATTTGCCATCAAGAATTTGCGGCACTTGCAAATACTAGATTGTTACTATCTGATAACGAATTGTTCCTATAGAGTACGTTTAATAACTCAAATGGCTGTTCAAGGGGCGGGCCAACAGAAACCACCCATGTCAAAATTACTTTACTGAAGGCACTTTCGAGTCCATTTAATAAAGCTTGCGCCATTCATGCCGCCTCATGTCGTCAAAATAAATTACTTTAAAATGAACAAGACCTGAAAAGATCTTCATCAGTCTTTAAATAAGAAAGCATATTAGTGTGGCGGAATGGGAGGCGACTGGTTCACGCTTGGGAGAGGTTGTCTACCTTCCATTTTGTTGGTTAGTCTAGCCTTGGGTGGCTCCTGCTGCGCAGAATCCTTCAGTGTGGCCATTGGGTTAAGCAGGACAAGGCGACACGACATATTTTCTCCCCGCCTGACCATTCGTCTTCTTCTTTTGGTGGTGACTGCATTGTCGGCAGGCATTTATGCAAGTCAGTGGCAGTGACTTGTAGAGAGTGTGATGGCACTAGTAGCCGCCAAACCGGTTTACTGTCAACGCGCTTCCCCGCCTTGCAGGGAAAAAATATTTTGTCTCTCATACGAGGGATATATGAAAAATAATAGTTCAGGTTTGAACGTGTTCTCAGGGGTGTGGCCGAGGGTCAGGAATCAAATACTCTGCTCGGCTACAAATGGTGCAACGACCGGAAACAGGATGATGCTAGACCGTGGTAACTGTTGAAGGCATTTTTTTTTACTGTTAAGTCAGTGAATGGAGACTGACTGGGCGTAGTCAGTGGCGGTTCCATAAAAACCTGTTTCGAACTGGGAAACCATGAGGACATGGTTCGATTTGAGCTGTGGGATCTGTGGCGGAATGGGAGGCGACTAGTTCACGCTTGGGAGAGGTTGTCTACATTCAATCTGTTGGTTAGTCTATTCTTGGGTGGCTCCTGCTGTGCAGAATCCTTTGGTGTGGCCATTGGGTTATGCAGGACAAGGTCGACACGACATATGTTCTCCCCGCCTGACCATTCGTCTTCTGCTTTTGGTGGTGAGCATGCAGGACTATATTGTCGGCAGGCATTTTATGCAAATCAGTGGCAGTGATTTGTAGAGAGCGTCGTGGCACTAATAGCCGCCAAACCGGTTAACTGTCAACACGCTTCCCCGCCTTGCAGTGCAACAAATTGTTTGTCTCTCTCCACTCGGCTACAGTAGGTAAGAATTTAGCGCAAAAGCACGAACATCCAATAAGAACACCCCAAAACAGTAAGTAAATGCACAATCGCACAATCAGAAGTAACAAGCGTAATCTCTCTCTCACTCTCTCACTCACACACACATACACGCACGCACACACAAACACGCGCACACATACGTGCTTTATATCAGGGACGTGTAGAACTGACTTCGATGGTTATTTACTATTTAATTATTTATCCTTTGAAAACGGGGCTACTATGTACTCGAACAGTAGGAACCGGATTTGAACAGATAGTTTATTGCTATATTGATTGGCGATAATAGCTTCTTTCTTTTTTTTCCTCTTTTTTTTAACACGCTTGTAACAAATGCTGGTGCAGTTCGGGTCACCCCTTGTATGTATAGGTGCTATGGTGAATTCCTGAATCAATTCCCTTGAATGTGACAAACTATTTCCCATGAAATGGTACTGTGCGATTGCTGATGCGATAACGCTTCACTCTGCTTTGCGCCCCAATAATACTGTGATGTATTGGTAATTGCCATTTTTCATGGCATGTGGAATGGGGATACCTGACTCCGTTTAGAACGGGGGAAGGTAATGCAACGAGCTCGGGAGAGGTGAATCATGGGCACAGCCCTCATTAAGTTGACCCAGAGAAAAGGGAGGTCCCATATTACAAAAGAAGAGTAGATGCTTCTCTGTTAACTTCTAACATCGCAAGTATATCAACTAACAAGTTAGTATCTCTTATTGCCCCCAGTCGACGTGCGGTGGTCCCGTTGCCCTTGGTTTTAGCCACAAGCTGAGTCGGGGATATCCCAAACCTAAAAATAGAATAGAGAATTCTGGGAAATCTGTTCAATGGAAGTAACCGTCATGGTCGCCATTTCTCGCGAAGATGTGCTGGCTGAAATGAAACGAAAGTTGGGAGAGGAACTGCATATTTCTGGTAGTGAAAAAAGGCAGAAACTTGTCAGCAGTATTATCAGCGATGGAGTTATAATGGACGAAGTGCTCCATACCTATGAGGTTGCCTTTGCTCGAGCTAAGAAACTAAAGAAGGATTTGGCCAACGTCATTTCAGAAAAGGATTTTCCTACCCATAATTCCCCTGGGTTTTGAAGTTTCTAAAAAGTTATTTCAGGCCGACGACGCTCTATAGAGCGCAAAGCATGTAAAGGGAAGCAACCGGTTGTACGCGCACGTCGATAGAGACATAGAAGAGAGATACTAACTTGTTAGTTGATATACTTGTGCTAACATTTAATCAACAGCTTGTGACTATTGCATGAGGTCGGACACTACGTAATTGCACACTGACGTTGTTTCGTTTGCTAGATTAGAGTCCCCGGTCGGACACTTTGCGCATATAGGGGAAGTGCACACTGACCCCCGAGAACATTTACTGATTTACGGTTTTCTGAGGTCGACCATCTCCCGTGACCAGTTTACGTCATAAGCGTAATTCCATTATCGGAGTGGCAAACATACAACAGCATGCAGTACAAGAAGGCGATGCTGAATGTTTCCCTTCGTCCCTCTCTCGGCTTCCTACCCTCATATTCCCACTCCTCTTCACCTCGCCTTTTCTCTAGATCATATCCACTCCAGCGCAATCCAATCCTATGTCCATTTCCTTAATCAGTAGCCCCTAGTGCCCATTTCTATTCCATGAAAATATGCTTCGGACTCGGGAAAATAGTTACGGTTGTGGCAAGAAAAAAAAAACCCACGTTCTTGGCGAATATAATTATGGATATCAACTTTAATAATGGTACTGGACGCAGTCAATACAAAATGTCAAAAAAATACAAATTCGATTTTCTTTCCGTCTTCCAATAGCGATCTCCCTGCCTTTACACCACCTGTTTGAGTGATGGATGTGTATTTGTTGTGTGTGTGTTTGAGGGTGTATGAGACAGATGAGCGTGTATGTTGGTACATATCGCCGCTCTTTGAGCCTGATTGATTTGGGGAAAGGCGCGTATATAGCATACAGTATTATTATTATTATTATTATTATTATTATTATTATTATTATTATTATTATTATTATTATTATTATTATTATTAATTTTATTATTATTATTATTATTATTATTATTATTATTATTATTATTATTATTATTATTATATTTGAAAGTCTTAAACACATAATAATCTTACCCACCTTCTCCCCACTCTCCTGTCCCCTTACTTCCCTTGTCCTGTTCCCAGCTGCTCTGTTTTTGTCTCTCTCTCTCTCTCTCTCTCTCTCTCTCTCTCTCTCTCTCTCTCTCTCTCTCTCTCTCTCTCTATCTCTCTCTCTCTCTCTCTCTCTCTCTCTCTCTCTCTCTCCCAAGTTTTCCCCACCATAATCCTAATCCGAAGCAGATTACACTTTGAATGACACAACAGAACACAAAAGCATTATCGGGGTCAATTACTTTTGCGAGAAGTTATTCTTTCAAACACATCCCATCAGCAGTAATTTATTTTAGAATGTCGACACTCCAAAAACACGTTGGCCTTCTCGTGCATACTAAAAAAATAACAAAAAAATACAAAACAATACTAAAACAAAACAAACAAAAAAAATTTTTTTTTATCGAAAAGAAAGAAAGAACGAAAGAAAAACAGAAAGACAGAAAAGAAAAAAAAAAGAAAGCAATTTATCTTTTCATCAGAGGATTGAAATTCCTGCTCTGTTTCGTATAATACTCGACAGAGAAAGAAAGCGCAAGAAAGGGGTAAAAAAAGCAAAGGAATGAAGAAAAACAATTAGAAATAACGAAACATGAATCCTTTTATAACTGATGAAAGATAGACGAATGCCGTGACGGAGTCTGCTGTGTCGTTCTGCAATTCTAGAGAGACCAAGCACTTATCTCCTGATGGAAAACGTTTCCCCAAACTGCAATAAACAGCTAGCAATGTGGACCTGATTATCCTACCGCCTACGATTAAGTATATTAACGGCAACACCGAGAATTTTAATTGGAGTAAATTGACTCAAAGGTAAAGTAAACCTTTATGTAATAAAAAAAATCCTTGGTGCACACACAAAAATGTTGTTGTTTTTTTGTTATTGTTGTCTATCTCTACAGATTAGGCCCATACGTATGTCCTCCTTATTCCAGCATTAACAGAATTATTGAGAAGTGTAAGTGGGCCAAAGCGTTAAAGTGGGTAAAAGTATAAAAGAAGTTGGGTGGCGCTGTTTCGATCCTGATTTAACATAATTATTTTGGCATCCAAGATTTTAGAGCATTTAGCGCTGTCAGAAAAAATACCCCCGACACCCTCCCCTTAAACAACAACACAACCAAAATAAACTATGCTGTGCCTGCTGTTTTTTTGTGTATCCATCACCTTGAGCATCACTTAATGATGGACATTGCACTATATAACGACAGCTTATTGAAAAGCGACGAGGCCATGCATATGGTATAATGGTAATAACCATGGGTTAATGTAGGCGTTGAACCTACAATCCTTGTCAAGGATGCATACTCTCTCCAACACTCTTTAACATCTGGAGCGCATCACGTCAAATGCCCTTGCAGATCACGAAGGCACAGTCAGCATAGGGAGTAGAGCAATCTCCAAGCTCCGTTTTGCGGATGGCATTGATGGATTGGCTGGAGAGCAACAAGAACTTGAACAGCTGGTACAGAGGCTTGTCACCATCTTCAGAACCTTTGGAATGAAAATAAGTGCAGAAAAGACCAAAATGATGACCAACAACACCAATGGCATCAACACGGACATCAAAGTCCAAGGCCAATCCCTCGACACGGTGCATAGCTTCAAATATTTAGGAGCAATTGTATTAGACAATGGGTCCCGACAAGAAGTCCTCTCCAGGATCGCACAAACAACTGCTGCCCTGACAAGGTTAAACCCATTTGGAAAGACAAGACCATCAGTCTAAACTCAAGGTAAGGCTGCTCCGCTCCCTTGTCATCTCCATCTACATACACGCTTGCGAAACATGGACCCTCACAGCAGACTTACAACGAAGAATACAAAGCATGGAGATGAGGTGCTACAGACTTCGGGGCATTTCCTATACCCAGCACATTAACAACGACGAAGTCCGACAGACCATCACAAGCCATTGGACAACACGATGACATGCTGACAGTGGTGAAGAAACGGAAACTCCGATGATTGGCCACGTCACCAGAGCATCAGGCATTGCAAAGACCATCCTGTAAGGCACGGTGCAACTCAAGTAGGCAGAAGAAGAGGGAGACAGAATATTTGAATATTTGAAGCTATGCACCGTGTGGAGGGATTGGCCTTGGACATTGATGTCCGTGTTGGTGCCATTGGCGTTGTTGGTCATCATGTTGGTCTTCTCTGCATTTATTTCCATTCCAAAGCCTCTGGAGGTGGTGTCAAGCTTCTGTACCAGCTGTTCAAGTTCTTGTTCCTCTCCAGCCAATCCTATCAATGTCATCCGCAAAACGGAGGTTGGAGATTGCTCTACCCCCAATGCTGACGGTGCCTTCGTGATCTGCAAGAGCATCTGACATGATGCGCTCTAGGAAGACGTTGAAGAGTATTGGAGAGAGTAGGCATCCTTTTTTTTCTTTTGTTTGTTTCTTAATGTGAACTAATTGTTACAATGGAATGTATGTTGTTAAAAGTATATGTGTATGTCAGTAGTATGATGATTTCTAAGGTTTGGTTAATTAATTGATTGATCTGAAAAATATCTATGATGTGCGCATGGAAGATTGTGTAAATAATTATATGTTACATCCGTACAACTTATATTAATCTGATGAATAAAAATTGATACAACAACAAAATAAACCATCCTTGACGCACAGATATTGTAGTTCCGAACCAGTTCCCGAATGCGCTGTTGTGAAGGACTGCATTGGTAGCTTTGTCATACAAGCTTTTGATGACTTCAATAATATTAGGGTTGATATTGTACACTGGCATATTTGCCCACAGAACTGCATGACAGACTCGCTTTCTTGAAGTCTACAAACACAGGATATAGGTAGATATTTCTCGCATAGTATTCTGATCTACAATACACGCCGAACATAGATTCATTTCTTGAGTAAAACGTTAGACTCTAAAAGTCGTTTTCGAAGGGAAAATTGCCAAACCTCCTCTGATGAGACCTTTGGTAAAGGTCAAAACCCGTAAAGAGACCCAGGCTGTATGAATGTATTTGTACTTCATTTGAGCTCCTTAAGCTCACGGAGAAGCAACTTGTATTGA
>CM072511.1:108476692-108501692 GCA_036898135.1 Oncomelania hupensis
TTTGCAATCCGCTCGCCCCTGTAAGCAATGAATAACTAACTAACTCCTCCGCCTTCTCTTATTTCTCCGCTGCCGCTTTCTATTCCTCCTCCATCTCCAACTCATCTTCATCAGTTCTGCTTTCCTTCCTTCCTTCCTTCGTCCTTTACTTCTAGTTTTTCTTTTTTTTTAATTTTTGCCGTTATTTGCTGGAACCGACTGTAATTATTGGTGATTCTACCAACTGTTCAGAGACACACAAAAAAACTTTAATTACCCTAATCCACGGTAGTCTAAACCATCAGCGTTTTCTAAATGGGTGCTTCAATCTTGGAATAAATATTTCTGACAGAACATGCTTTTACAACAGGAAAACGACAGAATAATAGTTCTTTGTTGTTGTTGCTGCTGTTGCTGTTGATTTGACGAAGGATCTGCGACCGTAAGCATCAACTGCTCGTCTTCTTATCATCGTCATCAATCTCGTCTTCTTATATGCACAACGTTTAGCCTTTATGTACCATATTTCCGTATTCAAGTGGAAGATAATTTGTCCATTGTGCCACAGCCACTGTTTATTTCATACTGTACGCTGAAAATCTAAATGAATAGTGTGCGCTTGAATGTAAACGTAAAAACCGGAAGCAGGGCGAGATCTTACTATAATTTTAAAAAAAAAAGGTAAAGGTAGTCCCATAGCCTTGTGGCCGTAGGGGAGCGTGATGTTGGAGATCACACTTATCTTGGGCCAGCGTAATGAGGGTGATGCCCATCTCTCTCCCTCGCTGCTTTACCTTCCCCACCCTTAAGAGAGTAGGTACTCAGTCACAGTTGAGTCAACTGGGGGCGTTGTTATTTGTCGCTTCACGTTTTGCGGTCACCCATCCAAGTGCTAACCGCACTGGACGGTGCTTAACTTGCGACACAGTAGCGAGTGCTCCAACCACTCCGACACCCCATATATTACTATAATTACTGCACTTTATTTGCTATGAC
Source organism: Oncomelania hupensis (assembly GCA_036898135.1). NCBI lineage: Eukaryota > Metazoa > Mollusca > Gastropoda > Littorinimorpha > Pomatiopsidae > Oncomelania > Oncomelania hupensis. The sequence continues at coordinate 108,477,668 of CM072511.1, forward strand.
AAAAAAAGAAAGTTTTTTAAAAATTGTTGTTGTTGTTGTTGTTGTTTACAAATAGCTGGAATGAACGACGTGTAAGAAACAAATGTTATTGCATGGACACACTGCAATAAGACGGATCAATAACGTTTCGATGATGATGATGATAAGGATGATGATGATGATGGTGATGATGATGATCATGATGATGATGATGATGATGTTGATGATGATACTGTTGACTTGTTACGGGCACGATTCAACGCTAGCAGCATGCTCACGGCGCAAATAATTCTTTTGCAATCAACTGAATCAGTCTAATGACCATTTTGATTTTGAGAGAGAGGGCAAATACTACAGCTGTGCCTACAGGATGCCTATTAATGAACGCAGAAGTTAAACGTGTTTACCCTCTATTATTTTGGCGATATGGTAGACGGAAATAACCATCTCAAGAAAGAGAAGGTAGGAACCTAAATCAACACTGAATCACCACAGCAATCATGCTGCTAACATAGTACAAATTGCAACTTTTACCTTGCCCAGCAAGGGATTCGAACCTAGGTCATCAGTGCGTCAGCCGAACGCTGCATCATTGAGCTACAGCTGTGGAACAGAGGATGCTCAATATTATGTGAAAAGTCGGTCCACTGTGCAAAAGCGTACCTATATCATGCAAACGGAACAACCCAATAAGAAGCTGTAGTCACGTGTTCAATTGCACAGCCTATATAAAAATAACTGACCCTAAAGGAAACGTACTAATACTATTAACAAACTTAATGATGAAAGCTGAAGCTGAATACCAAAGCTAATCCTGGCCTCATGAAATAAGTGATGTGGACGATAATTATACGAAGTATAAGTTGTTCTAACCTGCAATAAGTGTTGCATGATGCAACAGTTGCTAATATGGTACATAAAACGTGAGGACATGTCGCTTTACGCTCTTATATGTTGACATGACGTTTATCTAGGTAAGTGCCCTATTGAGTATCAAAGATTTATTCGAACTATGTTTGGAACTGTTTCCGTGCGTAGCGCGACAGACCCTATTACTATGTGTAAATGTCTAGCTCTCTCGACAACCCACCCACTGCCAACACGTGTTTCATTGGCAGCAACGCGACACCTACTGTATCTATCTGGGGCATTAGGTAATAGTCAGAGAGCTTTTAGCAGATTTGTGGCTCATTATTCAAGAGCTTTTACCACGTTTGTGGTCGATTATGTAATTCTGGCAAACTAGAAGATTGCTATTTGATTGCAAAAGTGCGGATGCTATTTTCCCTTCAAGTTAAAACAAGTGGTCGATGAGTCAGTGGACCTCTCATTGCAAAGAGATGTTTTTGATCCACAGAGCACTTACAATATAAAATATCTGCTCAACGTTAAGGAAACAAATATTGGCTTAAACTCGTCGCACGCAAACCTTAATCTCCCAGAAGATGAGATACATCGCCATGCTACGTCCAGCCGCTGTGGTCTTGGGTTTTGTAACATTGCACATCGAAAATTTATTCTTTATATAGCACACTTACATTATAGACAAAACTGTTGAAAGTTCTGGAAATATATAGACCTCATTATGACACTCGCAGACATAGGAGTACCTAATTGTATACTTACAAGCCGAAGAGACACTGCTTCCTGTCGCGTCCAGACAACTCTGCCGTTGATTTGTGTGCATTGTAATACATTGCACAGAGTTTATTGTTTATATAGCGTACTTATAAGATCAAAGATATGCTAAAAGTTCTGGACATTATTATACTGCCTTACCATAGCACACAAAAGTTTATTCTTCAGACGATGGAATATACTGCCTGTATGTTGTACCTAGAGTCGGTGACCGTGGATTAGGTTAACATCTCATTGGAGATTAAGATTTTGGCCTACAAATAGCGCACGTGCAGGATCAAGTATTTGCAGAAAATTCTGGCGAAAAACCAAAACATAAGCTTATATATCAAAAGCCAATGAAATACACCCACAGGGCAAATGACAAGCGAATATGATAAAAAGCCCACGCCCAGTACAAACTAAGCTTTATTAACTTGCCTAGTGGGTGGGTCAAGGCGTATATCTAGATCATAAATTTAATGGCGTACTAGACAGGAAGCCGATAAACCTTTTAGTAATATCCTTGTCATAACTCTTCCCAAAAAAGGTAACTTTTAGAAGTGTGAAAACTACCGCACCATCAGCCTCATCAGCCGCCCAGCAAGGTCCTCCTGAAAATAATACATAACAGATTGAAACCCCAAGATGAACAAATCATACCTGAAGAGCAAGCAGGATTCAAAGCAGGACGAAGTACCACTGAGGAGATTTTCAACCTCAGAATAATTTCCGAGAAATACATACAGCACCAACAAAATCTAAATCATGTACGTGTTTGTAGACCATCGTCTGCACTCCAAGATAAGGCCGCTGCGCTCGCTTGTCATCTACATTTTCATATACTCTTGCGAAACATGGACCCTCACAGCAGATCTCATGTACAACGAAGTATACAAAGCATGGAGATGAGGTGCTGTAGAAGACTTCTGGTCATTTCCTATACCCAGCACATCACGAACGATGATGTCCGACAGACCCTCACATAAGCCGTTGGACAACACGATGACATGTTCACAGTGGTGGAGAAAAGGAAACTCCGATGGTATGGCCACGTCAGCAGAGTATCAGGCCTTGCAAAGACCATCCTGCAAGGCACGGTGCAAGGAGGCAGAAGAAGAAGGATACAAAAAGAGATGGGAGGACAACATTCGAGAATGGACTGGCTTGACACTGAGCGAAGCCATATGAGGGTTGCTGAGAACAAAGAAAGATGGCGTGCGCTGGTTAAAAGATCATCTGTGGTGCCCCACCGACTTTCGAGTTACGGGATAGGACAGGTAGGATAGAAGAGTATTTTTGAAAGACACTGCACGAGAAGTTGACCTACAAGCAGGTTGCTGAACAAATTCAATCATTCGTAAAGTTTTCTATACTGCGCTCAACCCATTAATGAGAAAATGATCAAGAAGCTATTAGAGTCAGTTAACAGACCCGGCCCCATTCATTGACACGTGGTCCTAATTCGGCTCTTAGCAATCCGCTGGACCCTATAACCATTAAATATCTAATATAATTCATTGGTACTAAAACAATATATTTTCTCGCCTGTCCTTGCACATCACAATTCTGAAACCCTTTCTGACCTTATTTACGAATAATAGCAATTCGGTCAACGTAGGCATGGAGGAAATGACGATCCAAACGAGAATTGCATAATATACAAATATTGTTTTTAGCACCTATTCTTTGCGGTATTCACTTCTGTTTTAAAGAGTATGCACGTATTAGCCCTACTTCTCGTCAAAGCTGACAACTACGCAAGAATGAGACTCACAGAGGATGGATAATCCTTCTTGACAAGGTGAGTGATAGCCCTTTTGTTACAAATTCCTCATGCTAACTTCCTACAGTAACTGAAGAAAGAAAGAAAGATCGGGTAACAGGAAAGAAATATTGAAATAAACAAGGAACACATTTCTAACATCTGAATCATTTGAAAAATAAACAAAAACAAATTAAGCAAGCAAACACAGAAAGGAAGAAACAAACAAACAATAAATAGATAATAAACTCACGGATGGATTACAACTTAATTAGTCAAGCAGATCTCGTATTTTCCGCTAAAAAAACACTATCTGACTAAATAATTTAGATAAACACCACGCTCAACTCCATTCCAAAATAAAGCTAATAATAGAAAGCCACATAAACAATAAGAACAGATCAGGCGTGTAAAGACGGCGGTGGATTTCCTCAACCAAGAGAGTAAAGGTTACCTCCAATACAGCAAGGTGCCAGGCACTTTGAATACAGTGCGGATTATTCTGAGACTGCCGAGGCATACATTGGTCCAGTTCCGAATGAGCGACTTTTAACCATGAGATCCTATCCTATCCTATCCTGTCCCGTAACCCGAAGGTCGTAGGGGCACCACAGATGATCGTTTAACCAGCATACTCCATCTTTCTCTGTCCTCAGCAGCCCTGATGGCTTCGCTCAGTGTCAAACCAGTCCATTCTCGAATGTTGTCCTCCCACCTCTTTTTCGGTCTCCCTCTTCTTCTACCTCCTTGCACTGTGCCTTGCAGAATAGTTTTTGCAAGGCCTGATGATCTGGTGACGTAGCCATACCATCGGAGTTTTCGTTTCTTCACCACTGTTAGCAGGTCATGAACCAGGAGATCATCCTTTGCAATGCAACGCCGCATTATGGAAGAGACAGAGAGAGCGAAGGGACGTAACTCTAGCTATGTCGACCCATATTGAGCGCCATTTAGACGGGAAAAAATCCTGTGAAAGTATGACACTACTGTAGCGAGCGCCACCGTGCGGGATACCGGCAGCAAAGTCGATCAATGGACCAAGGTTCCTCAGCAGGCTCAGATATTTTTTTGCATTGGGTACCTCCATCTACTGCATGCTGTGAGGGAAACCGGTATGATGAGCACACTCCGTATAGCTGGGACTGGCAGAAGATTATGTCTACCTCCACTAATGGAGTAGCGAACATAAACCTCGGCTAGTCTCAGCTACGCAGTGTGAGAGGTATGGGTTGTGCCAAAGAACTGGACTTCCTGACCAAGCTCAGGAGTCTTGAAACAATGCCAACAGTTTTACACACAAAAACACCCCCCCAAAAATACCAAATAAAACAATACAAACAATAGAGACGGTCAGTTGTTTACCGATAGGCACCTGAGAAGAATCGTGAGAGAAGACCGAACGTTTGACCTGATGATAGATGTGCTCAGCAAAAACGGGATAATAAGCAGCTAGTAGGGTACCCATGGCAATGTGGATTGACGCACGATGTAATTTTTCTTATCTAGCGCGCTTATCAGCTCAAATATAAGCTCAAGGCGCTGGTAGGCTTGGTCAATGACAGTATATTTTAAGGTTCTCAGCCCAGGGAGGGATGGTGAGTGGGTTAGTTAGTCATTGTTATACAGGACCACCTCTTGGTTGCAAGATGACTCAGCTCTGATCCATATAAAAGATCTGCTGAAACAACTCTAACGGTAACACTGAAGGCAGTCCACCAGCCGGTCACTTTACAATAAGGCATCCCATGCAGGGAACAGTGTGGCTTTACTCTAATTCATCGAACCCCCGTTTACAAAAAATAAAATAAAATATACATATAATTATGAAATATTAACAAAACAGATACCTAGAAAATGCCTAAATTGCTAAATAATAATTCCATCTAAAGCCCTAATGACCATTTGGCAGAAAGCGTCCAATAGCCGCAATCTGACCCAACACACCCCTTACACAAATGAGAGGTTTTGGGAGAGTTTTCAAGAAAAAAGGTAGGTGAGTGGTGGTCTATCGAAGAAGAAAGTAGATTGTTAGAACAGATTAGAACGAGAAAGAACAAATGAGAACGACAGAAACAGTGGTAAGTTAAAGCACTAAATTTCCACAAAGTGGGGATACTATTTATACAGAAACCCCCGGCACCCCCGCGGGGTTAGGAAGTGTGAGGGAGGAAAGGGAAAAGGAGGAATATGGGAGCTTGATATGTTTACAATGCATAAGGTGCTCATAGCATAGAACAAGCATTACCTTTAACCCTCAGAGTAAAACCTCTGTATTGAGCAATTAGTTTAAAAGGCCCCACTTCGAAGGCTTTGTTTACTTTTGGCGCACACAGATTTACCCTAAAATTCGCATTGTTATTACATTAAATAATGATAAAGTGGGATTTCGTTGCTTAAACCAACTGCTAAAGTTTGAATTTTCAATTTTGGTTCTGAAATGGAGTAATTTCCCCTGTTTTAACAGTACATCGATACCACAGCCGATGGACCTTTGCCCCTATTTATGAGTGAATCACGAGGCATTAAGAATGCGTCTTTGATGTCTAGGGTAAGGTAGGGTCTATTTGATAAAACATAAAACGAAAAACCTGAGGAGCAATTTCTTTTTACGTGTTCTGTCTCATACCGGCTTTGGTAGCTGTTATTTTTAGCTCCAGAATGTGGGCTGGCTAGTCAACGGCTGTTGCTATTAATAAGCACAAAACTACTGAATTCATTAAAGAAATTAACTATACTTCCAATATAGTTATTGTTTTGTTGTAAGCTTATTTTTCAATGCCCCCCTTGGGGGTGAGGGAGTTTCAGTATAAATAGTATCCCCACTTTCTGGAAATTTAGTGCTTTAAATTCCTACTGTCGCTGTCTTTTTCCTTTGTTCTTTCTCATTCCTACTCTGTTCTATCAATCTACTATACTATCTTCTTCTTTGCTAGACCAGTCTCCTACCTTTTTTCTTGAAATCATCTTCCGGGACAATACTCCTCATGTGTGTATGAGGTCTGCTGGATCAGCTTGGGAATATTGGACGCTTTCTGCCAAATGGTCACTGAGGCTTCCTATGATGTTATTATTTGGCAATGTAGGCATTTTATATGTATGTGTTTTGTTGTTATTGTATAATGATGTTTGTATTCTATTTTCTTTTTGTAAACGGGGGTTCGATAAATTAGAGCATAGCCTCAGCGTCCCCTGCGTGGGATGTCTTTATTGTAAAGTGACCGGCTGGTAGATTGCCTTCAGTGTTACCACTATGGTTGTTTCGGCAAATCTTTTATGCGGATCAGGGGCGAGTCCTCTTTCACTTCTCTGGTCCTGATTTGGCTCGGAAGGGTCCGCTGGACCTAAAGCAATAACCATGTAATGTAATGTAATTTTTCAATGGGGCAACACTCCCTGTGAATGTTAAAAGGATCTGCTGAGGGGTCGTAGTCAAAGTGAGTTCCTTGTACAAGGATCAATGTGATATAGTAACTATGCTACCGTAGTGTTTTATAAAACCAGTCTGTAAAGTATCCGCACGGCTAGTTTTATAACTGACAACCCAAAGAGGTTTACTATTACATTACATTACATTACATTACATTACATTACATTACATTACATTACATTACATTACATTACATTACATTACATTACATGATTATTGCTTTAGGTCCAGCGGACTCTTCCGAGCCAAGTCAGGACCGGACAACCCCTGATCCGCATAAAAGATCTGCTAAAACAACCCTAAAGGTAAAGCTGAAGGCTCTCCACCAGCCAGTCACTTTACAATAAAGACATCCCACGCAGGGGACGCTGAGGCTATACTCTAATTTATCGAACCCTCGTTTACAAAAACAAAATAGAGTACAAATATCATTATAAATTATCAACAAAACATATACATATAAAATGCCTACATTGCCAAATAATAACATCATAAGAAGCTCTAGTGACCACCTGGCAGAAAGCGTCCAAAAAAGCTGATCCAACAGACTTCACACACAAATAAGGAGTTTTGTCCCGGAAGAGTTTTCAAGAAAAAAAGTAGGTGACTCGTCTAACGAAGAAGAAATAGTATACCAGATTGATGGAACAGAGCAGGAATGAGAAAGAGCAAATGAGAAAGACAGCGACAGTGGGAATTTAAAGCACTAAATTTCCAGAAAGTGGGGATACTATTTATACTGAAACCCCCGGCACCCCAACGGGGGATGTTTAGTATTACAAAAATGGGTACAATCTGTGTCAAGTGTACATAATTTTATTATGACGTTCGACCCATGGGAATGTATTCAAACAGAGAAAAATGATGAGAAACAGAAGAAAAAAAGATAAAACAAACACGAGAAATAAGTCTCATAAAAGTAACATAAGCACACACAATATAATGAAGTCAACAGTTTAAAATAATTTTAAATACCTAATAATATACATTTTAAAAATTGCATTAAACAAATGTAAAGAAACAGCTTTATCAACGTACTTACAACATCCGATTGTAGATATTATTCTTTCTTTGTACTTGAGCATGCCTTAAAGTAGTACTTCCGGGTCAAAGTAGATTTAGTATAGTTATATAAACTTTGCCATTATATTGTCCAGATTATATTTAAATAATACAAAATCAAACAAGAACAATCACCAACAAAATAATGGCAATTACAAACGAACAAAACAAATTAAATAACAAACTCAAGAAATTATTAGATTCCACAACTCTGACTGGCAACAGATTGCGTAACATCGGAGAAAATGTGTACAAAGAAAATATTTGTAGCAAGTTGAACATCGCCGTTCAAATTACTGAATCCTTTTAAATCTAGAACTCTGCTGAACTCTCTTGGTCTACTAAACCCCATTTTGTTTGTTTATTTATTTTTTCATTTGTTTGGTTCGTGTTGTTTGATTTGTTTCTTGTTGGATTTAAAAAATTAAAAAATAAAAATCACGCAATGAAATAACTGCAGTCGCTTCAAACAATCGAGGAAATTAAAACAAATTGTGAAACACTCAAAAACGATAACGTGAATTACAAACCACAAAACCTCGAAATGATTTTTTCTCGGGTACCGAATAAAATAATACATTTCACAACATACTATAAAGACAAATATAGGATATATACTTTGGATAGATCTACGATATATTATTATTATACTTATCATTAGTGAAATGCCAGCTCAAATATCAAGCAATAAGCTTGCAGTGCCCCCATGCAGGATTTCTCTCTCTCTCTCTCTCTCTCTCTCTCTCTCTCTCTCTCTCGCTCTCTCTCTTTCTCCACTTTCTCTGTTTGTATGTGTGTTTGCGAGATCTTGGTTTAAGTTGTATCTTGACACATTCTTATACCTTTCGATATCTTTTTACTATCTTTAAAAAAAATCTGACATGTAAATGGAGAAATAAGTAATTTGTTTAAATACACTTGTTGATCATGTTGAAGTTCCAAAATAAAATGAAAAAAGTATATATACATGTGTGAACATGCCTTTCAGTTTCATAAAATATAGTTGACGAACATCAGGTGAATGAGTGAAAGGAACTGCAACAGTAGATGTTTTGTGTGTGTCTAAAAGTTGGTTTTAAAATAAGGGAACAGCTGTTCTGCTTGTTAAAACACCGTCTTTAAAGTTTAACATTTCAACACTGTTTCAAAAGAAACTTTAAAACAAAAAAGCTAAAACGCTTCAACAAATAAAAACTCCAGTAGCAGAGCTTAGAAAAGTTTTTTATCACTGGGATTTACGGGTTCAAATCGAGCGTGGTCGAACGCCTCACACATTCACAATGACAAATAAAGTCCACGAAGTCGAAGTCCACACACGACAAAACGCGGCAAGAAAGTTTCTATAGCACAGCACTAAATCTGGGAGGTTCTTAACAGCACCACGCTCTCACCGTAAATGAAGTCAAGGCAGGTTAACTTTTTCCCGCCCGCTGTCGCTTCGGTCACTCTATGCATGAAAAAAGACCAAACGCTTAGTTCCCTACTATAGCCTAGTTCGGTTCTATTGGCCGTAGTCCGGTATGCAGGAAAGTGGCCAACGTACAGCTCCGTCCTAAAGTACTGATTAAACAGGCACGATTTTAGTCTTCCTCCGATCGGGACTACTGCCGGCCTAAGTTGCGGGCAAAAACCTAAAACAATGTGGCTGCACTGCGTCGAAGTCGCGTTTCTCGCGACAGAATAGCATCCCTTGGAAAGTTTTAATGATGACCAAGTTGTGAAGGCATCGCCTGTCACGATGCACCATTTTCGAAATGGCAGAAACGGACCGCATCTCCACCATCTCGACCGTGTCTGTTACGCAGGGGTCAATGTTACTCAGTGCAATCCCGTCCTGAACTGTACTGGACTCTGAGAGGCTTTTAATGAAATTCTTATAATATATTCAATTCTTAATCGGTTATCCCCTATATGCTAAGTGTCGGGGACTATAAATGTAACGAACTGTAACTGTACGTTACGTCAAACCTGCGTAATACGTAATCTTGGGGTGGCGGAGTAGCCTCTCTTTCAGGATTTGTAAGGATAGTTCAGTACTTTCAACGTTTATTGGGGCCGGTTAGCTCAGTTGGTATAGCGGCTTACTAGTAACCGAAAGGTCCTTGGTTCGAATCCCGGATTGGCCAACATGTGACCATATTATTTTCCCCTTACCATCAGCTAGGTCGCTGGTGTCAAAATAATGTGACCAGTAGTCGCATATTGAGCATTTGACAATGGATGAAGACATGCACGTTATAAATGAACATCATCATCATCATCATCATCATCATCATCATCATCATCATTATAGGCTACGCTCCGGTGTCGTGTGACTATAATCTACAATTAACCTTTAATCAACATATAGTTTGAGATTGAGAAGTCTCGACCAGTTGTTCCGTCGTGGTGCATACCGGACTATCAAAATAAATAGGTCCCGGGTTCGAGCCCTGTCCGGGCCATTGTGTTGTGTCCCTGGGAAAGACACTTTACTCCCGTTTCCTACTCCTTCGGATGAGAGTATAAACCGAGGTCTAGTCTGTGTCGCATGCACTCCATCATAACGGACTTTAAAGATCCTGACGCTCATGTCCTAGACGGGTGAGTGCCGGTAACAAGAACATACCCAGCATTTGGCTGCAGCGTCCTCAATAAGTTGAGGTTGGCAGCCCCCAACGAAAGAAGAAAGAAGAAGTACCCAAATACAGAGTTCCGAACTATGACATAGTTCTGAACGAAAATAGGCCGGTTTCATGCATAGATCCCCGGGCCGTATCGGCAACTAGCGGACTTGCAGCTCATAACGGTAGGCACGGTGGGGATGGGCATCGCGTGGTGGTCTGTCGCACGTACGAGCGCAGCACTACTCTCTCTCTCTCTCTCTCTCTCTCTCTCTCTCTCTCTCTCTCTCTCTCTCTCTCTCTCTCTCTCTCCCTCTCTCTCTCATAATTCATCACCTCGAGCATTATTTCCACATGGATATCCTCAGTATTAAAGACTTCATTATAACATGAGTTATAGATGCTTTGCTACAGAACAGCATCGAGACAGTTCAACTAATTGTGAACTGATATATAGCGGCATAATTATCTTCCCTTTTAGGAACAATATCAATCGCACGCAGTTGTGTTTTATATTAACCAAACTCCTCTTGGTAGAATCGGAACAATTTTATCGATATTGGATATTGCCGAGCTAGCCACGCTAAAGTTAATTCCATATGACATGGCAGTTCGTTCTGATGTAGGCTGAAAGCGAATAAGGAGGTTTCCGTATTTGTTGAGAGCTAAGATATAAATAACCCAAAATCTATGTTTTAGGAATGTTTGCTCTATTAGCGTGGATGTTTAGCGGTAATGAGACCCAGTGTAATCATTAATTCCCTCATTCACCAGTAAATGTAAACGATAATAACTGTACAGTGTGAATAGATGAGGGTATATTCGTTTCGACACAAACGATTTACGTTCATTATTCTATAATTTTATGGTGTGATTGCCTAGTTAGTATTGTGTTGTAAAGATTTCCGTTTTCTTTGACCGTAAAATCCACCTGTGGAAACAGCATGTGCAGATCTAGAGTATCTAGACAGGTTTTTTAATTTAAAAAAAACAACAACAAAAAAACAACAACACGGATCGCTATTAATGATACAATAATCCGGATACCCTATTGTATTACTAACAGCGGCCCGTGTACTAATCCAGATACTCTGGATGCTGTTGGACACTGCACACAAATCTCCTTGTTAATGTTTATGTGAATTTATTAAAATAAAAATAAAATGCAATAATCCGAATACACGTCATAGTGATGAATGGATAGCCACGGATACCTAACTAAATGGGAAAGGTCAAGGAAAAGTACAGAAACACGATAGCATGTACACGGATATTAGTATGCATTGACAATAGTACTACAGAGAATAAACTTAGGTAGTGTTTCACAGTGCTCTCGGGAACGGCCTTTCTAAAAATAGAAAGTGCTAAGGCCTCTGTGTGGTCAGAAATAGAAAGTGTTGCTATTTTTCATCCTCTCCTTGTTTTTTCTTAAGTTTTAGGATTTGCCTCATGAACGCACGCATTCTCACTTTCTTTTCTTCGGGTTGACCAGTTTCAATATGCAATATGGGCTTTCAGAACATTTAAAGGATTGATACATTTTCATAGGCCTACCCAAGTTTCAAATTTATAATTTTTCTTTTCTCTCATCGAAACCCCCATTCCCACCCCACCCCACCCCTCCCAAGATACACCTTTGAAGTCATTTCTATAAATCAAAATGAGTAAGCCCCATACATCAACATTAGCACAACTTAAAGTGTTCATTCCAGTTTCCTCATAATACGCTAAACTTTTAATTACAAAACTGTCCTTTGTGGTGGGGAGGGGGGGGGGGTATTTGATTTACAGTCAACTCGCATAAACGATACTGAAAACAAAACGAATATATAACAACTACAGCTCAATTTTTACAGTACGACTATAACGCATGAAAATGACTTACACTTAAAGAACGGTCTTTTATAAAAATGCAAACATAATGTATTATCACATAATGAAACTAATCATATCAGAATGTATCACGAGCGCGCATCTCGAACTGATAAATGGATTCGAGAGGCGGGTTCTCACGCGCTCACACACACACACGCAGAGAGAGAGAGAGAGAGAGAGAGAGAGAGAGGTGGGGGTGGGTGGGGGAGGTTCATTCACTGAACGTTGTGAAGGGAAGAGGATTCATCAAAAGACAAAGAGAACTATGCACTTTGAGAACCACCCAGCATAGTGTGGAATCGGTATCAGTCTGTTTCACGCGCCTTGGTAGGATTACGAGACCTCGACCTTTGAAGATCACAATCACATTCGCATTCAACTAAGAAGAATAAAGCTTGTGAGAGGGTGGATCTCCGATAGCGGAGGGGTAGCATGATACATACTACTGCGCTACCCCTTAGCTATCGGGGATTAACGCGCCTGTTATCACAATATATGGTTCTGCATGTTATGTATCGTCATCACAATCAGAGTCTCCTCTCTGAAAATCCTTTTCGGGAAGAGAGGGGACTATAAACTGATTAAATAAGTATCGTCATCACATTCCTGTGTTCTGCCGGAACCTACCTATCGGATCGGATATCTTTTTACGGTACCGGTGTACTTTGACTTCCAAGGTTAAGTACGTTCACATAACGACTACTCCCAAGGACAAGGTGAAGTATGTGTGTAGTGTTTGAAGACGGAAGAATGGAAAATTGGGAGTGAAAGAGGAAAGATGCGAGCATTTTCCATTCCTGCAATGGAGTCCCTCCAAAGCTCTCACCTTGAGCGACTAACTTAAATCGTCTGTCATTCTGTGCATCTTTGACTTGAACCAGTGTTGAGAGATTACAAAATTAATTCCTAAAGTTACTGCTTCAATATAACACAAGTCCTCCATTTTCTTCGTGTCTTAACAATGGTTAAAGGGATCCAATTTGACCACGCCTCCTCAACAGATCCTTTTAAAGTTCACAGTGAGTGTTGTCCCACTAAAAAAAGCTTACAACAAAACATAACACTTTCGAAAGTATAGTTGTTTTTGTTAGTTTTTAATGAGTACATTCCGTACGTTTCCCCACCCCCCCCCCCCCCTATTATTACAAGGGCTAACAAACATTCGTGAGTAACCAAAGCTGGTGAGAGATAGAAGCTGTTAAAACATTCGCTCGCTAAGGTTTTTCGTTTTAGTTTGATCATACAGACCCTAACCTACCCAAGCAAAAAAAACACTCTTTAAGCCGTGTGGTTTACTCAGAAATAAGGTTAAATGTCACACGTTCGAGGTATTGATATACCGCTAAAACAGGGGAAATCACTGCCTGTCAGAACAGACATGGAAGATGCAAACTTGAGCAATCAAAGCCCGCTTTATCATTGTTTAATGTAATAACAATGCGAATTTTAGGACAAGCCCCTTTTTGCCAAAAGTAAACAAAGCCTTTGAATTGGGGCCTTTTAAGTTGGGAATTTTTAAACCAATCCGTCGCATGATTATTCCCAGAGAACTAAAATCTGTTTCCGATGTTTCAGATGTGACGCGTTTCCAGATCTCAATAACCGCAATGTGTGCGCGCCATTTCTTCAAGCAATTCAAACAAACGGCACATGCGTGCGTAGGAAGCTTTTCCTTGAAATTGTTTATAAATTAGTTACAGCTGGCTGACCACAACTGAGGGGAACCCTTGTCCAAAACTCTAACTATAAGCACCATGCATACCGCGCATGCAAGAGCGTCAATAATGAGAGTAATTAGGCGGTAGTGTCCTATCAAAACAAAGACAATAACAACAATAATAACAATAACAACAGTAATAATAATAATAATAATAATAATAATAATAATAATAATAATAATAATAATAATAATAATAATAATAATAATAATAATGGACGCTTTACGCGCATTAATAATAATCAGACTCAAAGAGCGGCGATCTGTAACCAACAAACATGCTCACATGTTACACATACTTTAACCTACACGCCAACGGACAAACGAATATTCATTATGTAAGCAAGCAGAGTAAAGGCAGGGAGAGCGCTAGTGGAAGACGGAAAGGAAATTAGATTTTTATGTTTTGAAGTTTAGATTGGCTGCTTCCAATTCCATTATCAAGGTTACATCTACTGATGGAAGAATAAACGAGGCCTTTGCTGAACTAAAATAATTGTTGCTTTCTTTTTGGCTGAGGTGATTTTTTGATTATTTATTTGCTTTTTTTTTCAATCAAGAAGGAAAGAATTGTATTAAGAATCCAAATAACTGGTCCCACAATACATTGTTTTCGTAGTCTTCTGATGAGAATAGTAATCACCAGGCTGAAGATGACGAACGTTTTGACCAATCCAGATGGACAATACAGAATGAAGATGGACGCCTCTTCAATCAAGAACCAAAGAATGGTTTTGGCAATCCAGACATTAACATCAGCAAGCGCTACAATGTATACAGCACTGTCTTCTGATAAAGCCTCATCCGCACAGAAGAATCTTCCAAATGTATGAGACAATGAACAAGAATGGTGTCCTTTTCAATAAAGAACCGCCGAATATTATTTGCAAATCACATAATCGACCCCACCTTTGGGACATTGTCTTTTGTGGAAGAAGTCGCCAGCGGAAGAAAGACAATACTACGTATGTGCATTCGAGGAGGATAAGGATACTGGACCGAATGAGAGGCAAGCTAGGTTGCTTTCGCAAACAAGGGCCGTTAACCCGTTTGTGTCCATTGCCGTGGGAAAATGGAGGCCGTTCCACGCTATGATACAATAAACGATCGCGAGGGTTAACTGACCAACACCCAGGAAAGCACACAGATTATCCGGGATCTAAGAATCTCTCTCTCTCTCTCTCTCTCTCTCTCTCTTTTTTTTTTTTCTCTCTCTCTATATATAATATATATATATATATATATATATATATATATATATATATATATATATATATATATATATATGTTCTGCGCCTTTTTGGAATCTGGGCAATTCTAGAATTGGCCTGCCCATTTTTGGAATTCCAACATTGGTTAGGGTTCGGGTTCGGGTTAGGGTTACGGAAAGGATTAGGGTTAGGTCATAACCCTAACCCTAACCCTGGTGGCCAATGTTGGTAACCAACAACTATTATAGCCCCTTCTATAATACTACTAATTCCAAAAAAGCGCAGATTCCAAGAAAGCGCAGAACATAATATATAAAGAAAGCGCACACAGGCATGCGCGCGCACACACACACACACACACACACACACACACATGATTATTACAAGTTTCCATGATGGTTGCTGTCGGTCGTACGAATATAAATTTGCTGAAGGTATGAGCTGACTTCACAGCGAAACGGACATAATCGTCTATAAATAAATCTAACACTTTTAATGAAACCCTTCACTGGATAATGAGAGATGGGAATATGTCTTATTAAATGCATATTGCTATGATTACTGAAGTTCCGCATTTTGTATTTATGAGAGAATGGCCTGTTGCTCAGTTGATAGTAAGCTGGTTTCCTATGCCGGAGGTCACGGGTTTAAATCCAGCGTGGGACGAATTTACGTGAGTTAGGTACGAGACTTTTCAGAACACAGAGGGTTTTCTCCGGGTACTCCGGTTTCATCCCCTCCCTGCAATAATGGTATTGGATGCAGACAAAATAACTTTTTTCAGAAATTATAATGTATTTCTATTCCGGTTTCTGTAATAGCGATCTCTCTAGATCGCCGCGCTTTGAGCTCGATTGAAGATGTTACGTTGAAACGCGCACGATAGTTCGTGTGTGACGCGCGCGATAGATCTGATCGTTTTATTTTGCAAAGCAGGCAATAACAGAGTGTATTTGCCTTTGGTTTGATTTTGCGTTGTTGTTAGAAGAAGCTTTGTATAACGTTGATGATTTTAGTTGGTCGATATTATTTGAGAATTTTCTAGAGTTGGTTGTTTACTATCGATCGAAGCGTGTGGATAATTCTAGTGGTAACTAGAGACGCTTCCATTCTAAATATGGTTGTATGACGTGAGACAGTGATGACGAAATTCGTTCTGATTGGTTATAATTGTGTCTTGCCCGAATGTTCTTTATTTCTCTGGAGTTAGAGAGACTATATAAGTGCCGCACTGTTTCAAAAGAGGAGTGATGAAAGTTGTTGTAGAGAAAAAAAGTTGTAAAGTGAAAAGTTGAGAGTGGAAAAAGCGATTGTATGCAGTTGTTGATGTTCGCTGAATAAAGTTGGAAAACTACATAGGACGACTCCTGCCTTGTTGCTGAGTGAACGGGTTGCGTGGATAAACGATTCCGAGTTACACTTATCAGGACGATTCAAGCATTGGGGCTGAATCAACTACTGATAAAAACAAAACCCAACCACGAGTGTAACAGAAGAAAAAGCGCGTGATGGCATCCTGTATTATTGCAAATAGGACAGATGAGAAAGGGGAGAGAAAGGAGAGGGGGATTGACGAATTTGTAATCACAATGTATTATTACCGGTTGTTTTCCCTGTGGTAAAATAAAATAAATAGAGATGGAAAACCGTTAGAAGCTTTTATTACCGAAGTTCAACTTCCCAGGGCGAGACCACTACTTTTTTTTAATGAGATAATAATAATAACAACAAATAGGACAGAGACATAAGCAGAAGAAGAGGAAGTGGAGAAAGTGTGAAGGAGGGGGCTGGGGGAGGGAAAAGATACTTTTTAATCATTGTGTTTTAGTTTTTCTTCTAGAAAAACGAAATACTATACAGAAAGAACATAAATAAATGACGTTATTACTGAAGTTCCGTTTTCCAAGATTGTTTAGACGAATATTGAATTTAAGAGCAGGTTGCTAAATTTAAGCCGCTTTATTGGAGTTTGAGTTATGTCAATATTTATATATTGTGCATTCCCTTTTGTCTTATTTTGTGAACCATGCGATGCTGTACATTTTTCTTTCCATATTGACCCAACATAAAACTTAAAACGGGTGTTTTACATTTCAGAGGTTTATCTTGTGATGCCTATGGAGCAGCTTTTTTTGTGCCGTTCATTGTTTTTTAAATGTCTGTAATTCCCCATCTCCCCTTTTCCCCTTTTTTGGCTAAAATGCCCCCTGGGCTATGAGCCTTGTTTCATGCTTTAATTATATGTGATTTTGCTAATAAAAGGACGAAGTTCCAAGTTCCAAAGTTCCAACAACTTATCTTTGTGTTGTTTTTGTTAAAATTATTTTACATGAGAGAATATAGTCAGGCAAGGAAAGACGTAAGAGAATTTTGAATCATAATGTCTTAGCTTTTTCTGTGGTAAAACACGATAGTTATATAGTGGAAAAACAATTCATATACCAAACAGTCTAACAAAAAAGGTAAGTCCTTTCGTAGTCTAAGATGAGTTTGACTAAAGAGGCCTGGGTCCTTCTCATGTTAATCTATGTTTGCTATAATAGTGATAAACGAAAATTACCAAAGGAAGTGTGGTTATACTAAGGGATGGGATATAATTTTGCTAGTCAATTTTTTTTAAATGAAAGATGTTAATAAAGCCGGAAGAAAACGTTGCTCAAACTAAAAAAAATTAAATGTTGCCAACCTTATTGAGCAAAAACAATAATTTCAAAGTTAGACATTTTGATCCCTTTTTTGTAGTGTACAAGGGGGAAATAGGTCTTAATCCTTGCAACATTGCATCTAGATATCCTAAATGATAATATCACTGCTGTCCCGTTTCCTAAGGGGAAACCACTTGCAGTTTAACACACATTATTATGTGCAAGATAGTATCCAAAATGTTAATATGATTTAAACAACAATTATATTAACCTATACAATACATTTTCTGTTCTGTTCCCTTCATTTCTTGTCTCAATAATCTCTGTATCTTTGGTAGTAATAAGCAAACAAAGAGAGTAGCCTGAATAGCGTTACTAGATGCTTTTCCTTGTCCAGCCCCTAATCAAACAGCAAGGGTCTGGAAGTATTAATGAAGCGATTTGTCAGCAAGGCAATACCACGTACAAAGAAGAGAAGTGTGCTCGCTGGCTACCCAAACAATGGCCGGCCATTGATATTTGCCATGACGTACCTACTGGCAGTAAATATTCTGGCCTACTTGTACATCATAGAATTGTAGTAACGATAAATCATATTCTCTGGCTACAAACCTCGAAGACTACTGAAAACACTCTTCTTCACTCTACTCAAAACTATGTAGAATAAAATTCAGATTCTCATTCATGATTTCTCCGAATATTATTTACTTTCGACTCGGGCAACGTCTCGAGGGTATTCTCCGGGTACTCCGGTTTGCCCCCCCCCCCCCCTCAAAATGTCAAAAACACAACTCATATTAGGTGGGTTGGGATTGGGCGCGCCAAAGGCAGAATTTTACGATAAAAAGGGACAATAAAGTGTCAAATTAAAAAAAAATGATTTTACAGAATTTGTTCGACTGAAGTATCTATGTACTCTATAAAAAATACAATTTTTTCCAATGACAGCAATGTTATTTCGTGGTAATAATATAATATTTCGCATAATATTTCACAGTATGGGTGTTGCAAAAGGTTCAAGAGATGTTTTAATATTTAAAATGATTAAACAGCGTGTTATGTAATTTTACTGGTGAGAAAATCACCACCACAACCTTTGACCTTTCTAATAGCAAAATACAAGTATAACTAAACAAGTTTTAAGCTCTCTCTCTCTCTTTCTCTCTCTCTTGCACACACACACGAACACGCACATTCAGAAAGAGTTAAAATGTTAATAAATAAAACAAGAGAGAGAGGGAGGAGAGAGAGGGAGAAGAAGAGAGAGGAAGACAGTGAGAGAGAGAGAGAGAGAGAGAGAGAGAGAGAGAGAGAGGAAGACAGTGAGAGAGAGAGAGAGAGAGAGAGAGAGAGAGAGAGAGAGAGAGAGAGAGAGAGAGAGAGAGAGATGTGCCGCAAGACAGGGAAAGTGAGGGTGAATACCCGACTGTCAGGCTGCACTGCTTGTTTAAAAGTACGAATGCAATGCCACACAAGGATTATTAGGCCTATAAAACAATTTGAGGTATGTGTGTATATATGTGTGTGTGTGTGCGTGTGTTTATGTGTTTTTGTTTTGTTTGTATAGTGTGTGTTTGTGCATGCGAGTGTGTTTGTGTGTGTGTTTGTGTGTGTACCTGTGTGTGTGTGCGAATGCGTGTGTTTGTGTCCAGCCATGACAATCCAATCTTTTGGGCAAAGATGATGCTGACTGCTCCGTACACTATTATCTTCTATTTGATTGATTAGACGTTCAATGTCCTGATTTAATCCATGTATTTGCTTCGAAGCGTATTTGCTTTGAAATAAGAAGTTGTAGAAACAGAAACACACTGACATGAGGAACCCCTCTTAATCTACACACAATTAGAAAATTGATGCAAGATGAATAGATTAAATGGATCTCTCTCTCTCTCTCTCTCTCTCTCTCTCTCTCTCTCTCTCTCTCTCTCTCTCTCTCTCTCTCTCTCTCTCTCTCTCTCTTTCTCTCGTCAGCTTTACCTCCCTTCCTATCCATTATTGGCATCATGTACAGCACAGCATGCTTGCATGCAATGTAGCATGTCATACGACATATTCTTTCAAAAGTGTCTTGCTAATTCAGAGGCTAAATACAAGTATGAAACGAGAACAACTGGGGTTTCACAGACTGATTGATTGATTGTAAGACAAACGTAGAGGAAATGTTGACTATTCCTGACAAAGACAATGCAACCACCTCTGTCTGGATGGCAGCAATATTTGCCTGAGAAGGAAAGAAAAAAATGAAGGTGACGACAGCCCAGGATCGGGATCAGTACTGGGTCAGCAGATTGGCGGAGAGGGTCAAAGGTCTCCATCTATAATATTGCCAGGCAGAGGTAGGTTAAGGGGACAAGGGGAAATAAGGAGAAAATCTCCAGTCATTTTATTATTGGCCTCCCTTGTCTATCCTAGGCTAGTGCGTGCTCCCCACCTTTTCGTGCTTGTGTATGTGTGTGCGTTCGTGCCTGTTATAGAGGGTGCCGTGCAAGTGTTTGCAGTGAGCAATGTGCGCACTACAATAGAGAATGCAAGCAAATAAAATCGCTGTACGGAGCTAAATTTGTTAGTTTTCAAGGGGGGATTGTGTGGGTCGTGGTTGTGTACTATTTGCTGCCTATCTCCAGCAGTGTGTCGTCCTGCTGTGACGGTCCAGCAAGGCAGCGGTCCTGGAGCTGTTGACCTGTGAAGAAAAAAAGAGAGCTGCATACATTACTGTGACCACTCGGACCTGTGTGGTCTTTGTGTTGTGTCGTCTGGTCCGGGGATAAACACCGGTAGCGTAAGTACCTGCAAGCAGTCCCTAAGTGGCCATTTTTCTCGGGTGCAAGCATATTTGTAATAAGCATGTATATATGTTATATTCTGAAATTAGAGAAAATATTAGTGAAGAAAGTATGGTTTTGTATACAAGGAAGTAAAGAATTTATATTCAATAATAAAATTTCAACGTTTGTGAGGGGAAATAATTTATATACGGCTAGGTTCAGTTCTTTGCTAACATTGTAAAAAGAAGTAAAATATAAATGAAAATCTCCTGTGTTGATAATTAAGAAAAGATATATAATTTATAAATGGAATTTGATCAATAATTATTGTTATCAATGGTGGCAAAGGGGGATAATTCATAAATTACAGTTAAATTGTTTCCAATTATGATAAAGAGAATAATTTGGGAAAGTTCGATCATTTTAATTATGATAAAGGGATGTAATTTATGAATGAGCGTGATAATGGAGAGAACGGAGAAGGGCAGTAACGTGCCCTGAGATGTAGAAGAGTATGTGGGTATTTTTCATGTTGGTTGATTAATACTGTTTGTGTTACTGTAATGTTTGTGTACTGGTATTGGCATATCCACCTTGTAGTGTGACGTGGCTGGGCATTGACCGGAACCACCGGCAGCCCTAGGAACAACCTGGTGTCTCAACTGACCTCAGTATCTGAGGGAACCATTCTGGCCGCTGACAACGATCCAGCGAGACTCTAACTCAGAAAGTCCGTAAAGGAAAAGTTGTTTATTATTCCCTCATAAAATTGCTCAAGAAAATGAACTGTAAAGAATGCCAGTTGCCGTTTGTATAAAGCCACATTATAGATAGATAAGCAGTGATGTCGTTTTCGTCGGCAAATCGGCCATTCACCGATAAAATTCCAAAATGTCCGAAAGAGTCATGTTCTGATCGGCCAGCTGTCCTAAGGTTTTACGCCTCAATCGGCCATCCTTTGCCCGTTGTTTGTTTGCTCGTCTCATGTCTGTTTTGTTGTTATTGCTTCTGGCCATATTAATTTCCTATCGGATAAATAAAGGTGTTATGAGTTATTGTCGAACATCGCGTATCGGAAGCGCCAAGCAGACGACACATGCATCAGCAGAGAGAGTTAGAGTAACTTCCCTTGTTGCGAACGGCGTGCTGCCGGCAATAAAACTTTTCGTTTTTGAAATGCCGCCGAAAAAGAAACCGAAACTTATCAGTGGCCTCTCGTTTGGTGTTGGAAAGAAGTCAAAATGATGGCCGAAAGATTTTCAAAATGTCCTAAAGGTTTGTGACGGAATCGGCCAAATGGCCTATGCTGAAAATTTCTAGCAACATCACTGGATAAGATAAAATAAGATAACTATTATCGTTTTCAAGAAATTACAAATACTTAGTTTGAGTGGCATTTTCTATAGTCAAGTATTCGCATTTTCTATAGTCAATTATCCTGAATAATTTGTAGCCACTGAGAAATATTATTACTGTTTACAATAATATTAAGCCTTTGTGTATAATTAATACTTTGCACTAATTAGTTAAATAATGTACTATTCTACAGCCACTTGTGATCTTGTATAGGCGGTATGAGTTTCAGATAATGCGAACTCGAATTGAAAGCCATTGCATGATCCTTAAGTCTTACTGTTTGAGTCATGGTTTCACAAGTAAAGAGATGGAATTTAATAGGGTCGTATCACTGGAAACCCAGAATGGGACAGGAGAGAGAGAGAGAGAGAGAGAGAGAGAGAGAGAGAGAGAGAGAGAGAGAGAGAGAGAGAGTTTAATAGGGTCGTATCACTGGAAACCCAGAGTGGGAAAGAAAAGAGAGAGAGAGAGAGAGAGAGAGAGAGAGAGAGAGAGAGAGAGAGAGAGAGAGAAAGAGAGAGAGAGAGAGAGAGAGAGAGTGAGCACAACCGCAACAAAGAACATAGGAAAAGTGTGTGCAAAACAAAACAGACAATGGCATCGCGTAGAACGAACAGGACCTACACAAACCAGATGGGATGAAAAATGAATCTCATAATGAGCGATATCTTCCTCACTAACACCCGAATGCTTTATCAAATCATTGATGGAAGCTAATGGCGCGAAAAACCAGGCGCTTCGCAGAGTGCACAGAAGAATCCGTGCGTGTGATCGGTTCCTGCGCGTTCTTCCGACCGAGAAAATAGACCGCAAATTTTCCTTCATTGATAAAGCGGTCAGGTGGTCGTGAAGACGATTTCAGGAAAGGGGAGAAAATCGACATGAATTTTACAAAATTCGCGCTCGGTTAATAACGATGTAGATGATGATAAGAATGTTTAGTTCAAATGTGAAGAAAATCCAATCACCAGTCGCGCTAAGCAATGGGTGTGCCAAGGTATAGCTATAGTTTATTAATCCTTGACATTCGAATTGCTACATTAACGATGGAACCATCAGGCAATGACTTGTTCATTATATGTTATACTTTAACTGTTCAAGAAAGACCCTATTTTATGTTGGACGAAATCGAATTTGATTTAAATTCCGCCTTTCTCATGCAAGAAACGGCAGGCGTTCTACCCACCCACCCCCCTCACCACCCCTCTACCTATACAACGCATTAGAAACAGAAGAGGTTTCTGGAAAACTTGGGGGGGGGGGATTGGGGAGTTCAAAACTCGGTAGACGCAATTTAATCATATGTTTTTAGTTAATCTGGTTCTTTTTGTTCCTCTTGTTCTTCTTTTTCTGTCGTTTATTTGTCATTCCTGTGTACTATTTCTGGAAACTTCCATCCTATCTCTCAGGTAAGATGAATGGCCAGAGTGAAATGTTCCAGGCTGGGGGGAAAAAAACAACTTTTCCTTCTTATAAGGTTATAAATCTCGATAAGGCTGTTTCTTATAAAAACAACTTTTCCTTCTTATAAGATTATAAATCTTGATAAGGCTGTTCTTATAGACAAAAATGTGATTTAAAGGTCACTAAGGACACTTCATCAAAGTCAAACTAGGATTTAAAAAAATATGTGTGCAAGATTGGAGAATTATATCTTTAAAACTCATGCAAGAGCTTTTTTTTTGTACATGTATCACCAGTCCCTTTTTTTGATGTAACTTGGAAATCACGGACGACGTGCATGGTACTAGAGAATAAGAGGATGAGCAAACTTGGCCAGTGTCAGGCGGTCCAGAGGGCACGAGTTCGATCAAATCATCACGAACATTACACTAAATATCAAACCAAAACTTCAGCACAATACAAACTATATCTTCTTTTGGTTTCTTAATAAATCTTTTTTTTTCTTTTGGGGTGGCCTTGTAGCACAGATGATAGTGAGCTGGTGTCCTATGCCAAAGGTCGCGGGTTCGAACCCCGCATGGGACGGACTTACGTGA
>CM072511.1:108504192-108601692 GCA_036898135.1 Oncomelania hupensis
CCAATTAGAGAAGCTGATACTTGCTAACAGCACACATGTTCCATTCCATAGTTAGCCCAGTACATAGGGAAATGTGTAGGTCGAAAACTGGAAGCGTGTTCAAACCAAAAATTCTTGCTTGCACAAGTTTCGGGACCTAGCGCCTAGTTAGTAAAACTCCTTGTTTTATAGCAAACATGATGGGCTCGTGATAAAGCAAATGTGTAGGCGGATTTGTAACGGCAGATTGTGCATTTGAGAGTTGAATTTTTTAATGAACTACGTGAAAATAATGAAAAGATCATATTAGGAGCTTTCCTGAAATCAACAAACTACACATCAACCATTCCTTAAAATGCTCCAATTCGACGGCTTTGTTTACTTTTAGCGAAAACGGGTTTATCCTAAAATTTCCATTGTTATTACGTTAAACAGTGATAAAGAAGACTTTCGTTGCTCAAACCAAACGCTAAAGTTTGAAATTTCCAATTCGGATCTGACTGGAGACAGCCGTGTGATCTTTCATCCTATTTCTGAGTGTGCCACGCGGCTTAAAGATTGCGTCTTTGCTTCTTTGGGGTAGGGTAGAGTCTATTTTATTAAACTAAAACGAAAAACCTTACGAGCAATTATTTGTAAGGGTTCAGTGTTTTTTCGGCTCTGGTAGCTGCTATTTTTAGCTTTAAAATGTTGGCTGGCTAACCAACGGCTTTTGCTAATAGGCACAAAAATACGGAATTTATTCATTTAAAAAATAACTACTCTTTCGAAATAGTTATTTTTTGCAGCGATCTTTTTTTTCAGCTGGGCACCACTCATTATGAATGTTAAAAAGATCTGTCTAGAGTGGGGAGGGGTGGGGGGGAGTGGTCAAAGTGGGTACTTTTAGGTGAACCTTCCTTACAAAACGATCAATTAGTCGATTTAAAAACCACGAGGGAAATTTATTTTTAACAGAAAATGCAACGAGACAAATCCGTGAAGTAAACTTAGCAGAAAGAGGTTGGTCGAGGAATGTATTACTCAAATTGAGGAGTAAAAATCATCAAGGAAAAATGCGATGTTTCATGAGAAGGACAACGCAATCAGAGTTTTATTGTTGTTGTTGTTGTTGTTGTTGTTGTTGATGTTGTTTTTGTTGAAAATTTGCCAAAAGTTTGACTTAACTCACTTCAGGACTTGGAGCTGAAAATGTGTCTGGCCCTTCCCTCCCCTCCCTAACCCCCCGCCCCTCACTCCAAAAAAAAAAGATCCACACCCATCCTCGATGTCTAAAACAAAACAAAAAAATAATAGTTCCCCTGCTATTGCAACAAGCAAACAACAGGAGGATTATTATCGATTGTTGTCCATGGTGCTGCTGTGCCGCAGTGCCTTCCGGCTACAATCTATGTGGGTGTAAATGTTTATCTGTGTGGGGGGAGAGGGAGAAGGAGGTGGAGGGGTTGGGGGGCAATTTTAACTACAAAACTGAGAGACATTATAGCCTACTATCACAGACATTACTTTGTTTTACATTTTGTCCCTTTGCGTCTCCCATACATGTATGCGTCAATTAATTAAATAAGTTCATATACTATGCTTATATGCTTATTTCCGTTGTTACTTTGTGTTTGACCCTAAAGACCTTAACCAGACCAACAGTACAGTACAGAGTACTTTTCTCCTGATTAGAATTTTTGTTTTTTCTTTCTTTCTGAATGAAGACGAAACTGAACTCCTTCATGTTATCAGTACCTAACAACTAGGCTTTGAAAGGTTGCCACATTTTCCATTACCAACTATCATCATACTGAGTACACTTGAAATTGGGTTTCTGAAATCCATAAAAAAACACCTACACTGTTCAATACTTACTGCCTGACCCTAGCTCGCCCCCCTCCGCACTTCACTCCAACAAACACAACTATAAACACGCTCGCACCTCATCAACACGATCATCATCATCATTATGAACATCTTCATCATCATCATGAACATCTTCATCTTCATCATCATCATTATCATGAACATCATGGACGTCATGAACATCATTATGATCATCATCATCATCATCATCATCATCATCATCATCATCATCATCATCATCATCATCATCATCATCATCATTATCATCATCGTCGTCGTCAATGTCGTCAAAGCACCCAGTAACCTCGAAATTTTATATTAACATTTCGTTTGTGACCAAAATAATGTCGCCAGTCACAAACTAAAATTGGATGGTGGCAGGGGCTGTCATACTTATTACCGTTGACATGTGACTAATCTGACTAAGATTACCCAAGCCTTATTTGTTTGGGTCTTCTGAGTGCGGAAGTTAATATAGATGGATAGATAGATACATGTAGATAGACAGATAGATCGATAGATAGATAGATAGATAGATAGATAGATAGATAGATAGATAGATAGATAGATAGATAGATAGATAGATAGATAGATAGATAGATAGATAGATAGATAGATAGATAGATAGATAGATAGATAGATAGATAGATAGATAGATAGATAGATAGATAGATAGATAGATAGATAGATAGATAGATAGATAGATAGATAGATAGATAGATAGATAGATAGATAGATAGATAGATAGATAGATAGATAGATAGATAGATAGATAGATAGATAGATAGACAAACAGACAGACAGACAGATAGATAGATAGATAGATAGATAGATAGATAGATAGATAGATAGATAGATAGATAGATAGATTAATAGATAGATAGATAGATAGATAGATAGATAGATAGATAGATAGATAGATAGATAGATAGATAGATAGATAGATAGATAGATAGATAGATAGATAGATAGATAGATAGATAGATAGATAGATAGATAGATAGATAGATAGATAGATAGATAGATAGATAGATAGATAGATAGATAGATAGATAGATAGATAGATAGATAGATAGATAGATAGATAGATAGATAGATAGATAGATAGATAGATAGATAGATAGATAGATAGATAGATAGATAGATAGATAGATAGATAGATAGATAGATAGATAGATAGATAGATAGATAGATAGATAGATAGATAGATAGATATACTGTATATATAGATGTATTTAAATCAAAACAATAACATCGGTACACATATCACAAAACAATTTGAGCTATTCTTTAAATACTACGAAACTTTGAAAGATATTCTTTACCAATTTTAAAAGTACAAAATATTGAGATTATTTCGTTAACTGTGCTTATACAATATCTATAGTTTGCCAATTTTTAACTTTTTTTTTTACTCGATCGAAGATATTAACTCTAAAATGTTGAACTTTCTGCACTCTGTCAGAAAAACAAACAGCAGTTTTAATGAGATATAGAATATTTAAATAACAACGTAAGAAAAACAAGCAATAGCCGGCACTTGAGACGGAACTGAGCAATTGGTATGGAAAGAAGAGGTTGAAAGTGATGAGTAAGTGGGCTCGGAGAAGTAAAGTTCCCATTATTAATATTCAAAATGTCGTTTTGCTTCTCTTTGGGGTGTCGGATAACGCAGTGGTTGGAGCACTCGTTACCGTGTCGCAAGTTAAGCACCGTCCAGTGCGGTTAGCACTTGGATGGGTGACCGCAAAACGTGAAGCGACAAATAACAACGCCCCCAGTTGACTCAACTGTGACTGAGTACCTACCATCTTAAGGGTGGGGAAGGTAAAACAGCGAGGGAGAGAGATGGGCATCACCCTCTTAAGATAAGTGTGATCTCCCACATCACGCTCCCCTACGGCCACAAGGCTATGGGACTACCTTTACCTTTACCTTTTTGCTTCAAAGAATTACTTCCCTCGAGTTTTCATGAATATGAATAAACTATGCTTTTGGGGGGGGATTTGAAAAGGTTGCTACTTTGAAAAAAAAATTCTTTAAACATCGGCCTACAAATCAATGAACTATGGTTAATTAGATATGAAGCCTACCTTTGGAAGATCTAGGCAAAATAATAACATTTTAGTTAAAATAGCGAATTTCAAAATGAAATTTATTATGCTATACCCTCTTATTAAAATTACAACAAGTAGTATTCACGTATAACTCTGGGTCTGGCTGGTCTAAGGAAAATAAAACTTTGCTAAAATTATAACTCTGTTAAAAGAATGACGCGAATTTGCTCTCCTTCGAAAACAAGAAGTGTTATTACTGGAAACATTTACAAGCGTTTTGTCTCCCCCTTTGTGTGCAGGCCCATTTTGGTCAAATGCAATTGGTGGAAATAATATTAGACAAATTATACCGGAAAGGGGATTTTAAGCACAATAACAGCACACAACCATTAAAAGTTTACGAACAAAAAAGAGGAAGGTGATTTTCCACATAACAGTAACAAAACTGCAGGCAAAGAATAATCATGAATAATTAAGAAGAAGAAGAAGAAGAAGAAGAAGAAGAAGAAGAAGAAGAAGAAGAAGAAGAAGAAGAAGAAGAAGAAGAAGAAGAAGAAGAAGAAGAAGAAGAAGACTTTTATCCCTCCGAAGACAAAATCCAAAGCTTAAACACGCGAAGCCAGTTCATCTTTGCAATGCGTCCTCATTCCAATAGCGGATCACGAATGTACATTTTAAAAGAAAGAGCTGTATTGCATAATTATATATTTATATACAAGTAGATTATTAAATAGCTAATTGACACAAACCAAGTTTTACATTACAGAAGACTCCAATTAAAAACAAAAAGATATACAGTGCAAAAGATTGGTTGTGTACAATGTACAAACTGACGCTGGGATAATGTCAACATAAGAAATAAGCAATTAAGCACACAGTTTGGAACTGTAGTCCCTAGAAAACCAGGGGACACAGAAATTCAAAGGAGATGCATGGCTGATAACAGATTCACGGAGTAAGAGGGAAACAAATCATTATACAGATGAGGACATCCCAAGCCCAAGGCATCTAGCAACGATGTTAATTAGAATTACGTTCGTTTACATCTACAGATCGATCGCAATTTTTTTCTCAGTGCATCTCTCTCTCTCTCTCTCCCTCTCTCTCTCTCTCTCTCTCTCTCTCTTTGTCTCTCTCTCTCTCTTTGTCTCTCTCTCTTCTTTGTCTTCTCTCTCTCTTTGTCTCTGTCTCTGTCTCTCTCTCTCTCTCTTCTATCTCTCTTCTCCTCTCTCTCTCTCTCTCTAAACCTCTTCTCTTAAGGGGGAAGGATGTCATGTGTATTTGGTACAGTTAACCCTAGTCTTGCTGGTAAGGCATGATTTAAATGTCACTTGTGTATTGTTCGGTACATCCCCCTTGGTGTTAGTTTTAATCAAGTAATATTTATGTTAAATTATTGTGTTCACTTGTTAAGGAACTTTGTGGCTTCTTAGTTTCCCAAATATGCTAATCTTTAATAATTTAAATTTTATTTAAGGACTAGCTGTAAGGAAATGTCCTATAGGATCTGCTATACTATCTTTAAGGTTATCGACTATCAATGACCTAATAATTCTTTAATTTATACTGAACGCTTCTCTTGGACAAGGACTCGCTGTTCTCTAAGGGGTATGGCCTTATATTTGAATAATTCTTGAAGTTTGAAGTCTTGAGTCTCTCTCCTCTTCGCTCTTTCTCTCTCCTCTCTCTCTCTCTCTTCTCTTACTCTTCTCTCCCTCTCTCCTCTGAATAAATTCTTGAAGTCTTGAAGTCTTGGCAGTCTCTCTCTCTCTCGCTCTCTCTCTCTCTCTCTTCTCCCTCTCACTCTCTTCTCTTCTCTCTCCCTCTTGTAAAGTGACTAGGCCGGGTGTGGGCGTATGGCTGGAGTGATTATGTGTGTGGGTGTGTAATTCTTGGTAAGTTCGCTTAACTTTCCTCTGTGTGTGTGTTTGTTTGTTTGTGTGCGTGTGTGTGTGTTTGTGTGTGCAGACACTTGCTGAGAGGTCTACATTGCACAATTCTGATGATACAAATATAACGACCAATTAACATATGTGTAAGCGCCTTGAAACTACGTGTTTTGGGAAACTCGCGTAACAAAACCGTTATTATCGTTACTGGCTTGTCTTGTTTTTGCCCTAATTATTTCGTTTGGTTCCGTTTTGTTTTGTCCTTTCAAATGGTCTGCAACTCATAGGCAGGAACTATAATGAATGTTCAAACCTATTGTAAACTAATTAGAATTACAGTTCATTATCTACATTATTCGAACGGTTAACAGCAGAAATCGCTCCTGAATCCCCGCACTATTGAAACGTTAATTGAAACTCTACAGTTTAGCTAATATGAAACTCGCACGTCCAGAAGACTATTCAATAATGTAACTTAGGGCGATTGATCAGTAAATCTGAGATGGCAAAAGTGGAAAACGTAAAACCATAAACATTTGAAGCAGGTACACGAGGTATGCATTCACTAGCGCAAGCGTACCCGGCCGTATCCTCTACATCCTCACCTCACCTCTCACCACCGACATATGTAGCATAGTCAGATGGTACGTGAAAAATCCATCTAATATCGATCCCGCATTTTC
Source organism: Oncomelania hupensis (assembly GCA_036898135.1). NCBI lineage: Eukaryota > Metazoa > Mollusca > Gastropoda > Littorinimorpha > Pomatiopsidae > Oncomelania > Oncomelania hupensis. The sequence goes on from CM072511.1 coordinate 108,510,649, forward strand.
CACCCTTATCTCCATACCGCATCTCCAGCAAATATAGCAAATAAAAAATCATAGAATTTCAAGACAGTTTACAATATAACAATTCAATACAATATCTACTTATCTCATCCCCAACCTCTACTCCTTCGGATGAGATTATAAAGCGAGGTCTAGTCTGTGCACGCATGCATTCTGTCGCATGGACTTTGTCTTAACGGGGGAGTGCAGGCAACACAAATACACCCATCACTGGGTCACCTCCCCATCCCCAGTGATGTTGCTAGAAATTTTTAGCATAGGCCAGTTGGCCGATTCAGTCACAAACCTTTAGGACATTTTGAAAATCTTTCGGCCATCATTTTGACTTCTTTCTAACACCAAACGAGAGGCCACTGATAGGTTTCTGTTTCTTTTTCGGAAGCACGCCGTTCACAACAAGGGCAGTTACTCTCTGCTCTCTGCTGATGCATGTGTCGTCTGCTTGGCGCTTCCGATACGCGATGTTCGACAATAACTCATAACACCTTTATTTATCCGATAGAAAATTCATATGGCCAGAAGCAATAACAACGAAAAAGACATAAGACAAGCAAACAAAAAACGGACAAAGGGTGGCCGATTGAGGCATAAAACCTTAGGACAGCGGGCCGATCAGAACATGACTCTTTCTGACATTTTGGAATTTTATCGGTGAATGGCCGATTTGACGACGAAAACGACATCACTGCATCCCCGGTCGCCCAAGATTGTGCTCAGTCGTATGGGCGTCAAACTATGCGCCCAAAGGTTTCAGGTGGGCTCCTCGGTCGGACTAAGTTAGACCTTGTACCGACCAGCGCCTTGAGCAGCTTTTTAGCTGGAAAAGCGCTTTATAAAAGTGATAAATAATTAATAATAATAATAATAATAATAATAATAATAATAATAATAATAATAATAATAATAATAATAATAATAATAATAATAATAATAATAATAATAAATATAATTTGCAAAGTTGACAATTATGACAACTATGACAAGGCCATATAGTATTTCACGGAAGTGGCCTAGATGGATACCAATTCATTACCTTAATTACTCTACCTCTCGCCCACAACACACACTCCATTCTGGCAGCCTTATAAGCAACCCATTTCTTTTATATTAGGTAGGTCTTCCTATGCACTTAGATCTTAAAGGATAACATTCTTCTCCACTCTTCCTGGCCCCTTTAAAAACCCCAGAGAATAAAAGATTTCTGGCCCATAGGGTAGTGCTCAGTAAAAAGATACTTCAGATGCCATTAGAAACACGTCTTTTTTATTTAAAAAAGAGAGTAATTTATGGATCTGCGTTTATTGTTAACGGACTGTGCGTCAGCGATGCGTCTTTAGACAAACACTACTTAGCCTACCGTTCCTGTTAGCAATTAAGACGCAGTGTGTGCACCCAAGCTGACAGCAGTATGTCATTAACAGCACCTATTAATTTACCTCTGTGTGTGTAAATGGGGAGGGGAGTGGAGGGGATCAAGAGGGTCAGTGAGGCAAAAAGGGGTCAAGGTTTTACTGACAACCTATGCGTTTGCACCTTATGCTACTCTTTACTTACAACTTCGCACCAAACCGGAAATAGGCCTAACTATTTTTGACCATTTCAAGATAACCCTCTTTGCGAACGAATTCTCTCCGTCAAAAGAAAAACCAGTTTCTTACCCTTTGCTTCGGTCACCTCTACAGAAGTTTTATTTCAAACATTATCACTAACATGCATAGGCTACTCTCTGACGAATCTGCAAAACTTGTAACTTTGAGTTTGAAGCCATTACGCACAGTGCAAAAAGGAAAAAAGAATCATTCACTCGGTGCATGCAAAATGGAGAAAGTTCACAAATTGTAGTTTGCACAACAACCGAAACAAATATTGCCAATGTCTGTGTCAATATATGTGTCAATTTCTCATTCGAAACGTCTCTTAAAATGAGTCTATTTTGACTTTAAAATTTTCTCTAGTTACAAAAAAAAAAAAAAAAAAAAAACTAGTTCTCAAGAACGACAACCACTACCATAATGTTCTTATGCAAACAGCAAGGGATGTAAAAGGCCTGTTACAGCAGTTATTTGATGGAACATAGGCATGACCTCTTTTACTAACTTTTGAGTACACTGTTCAACCTCTACCCCTTAACTCATCTCTTTCCACCATCACCAGCGGTCCCCACCGGCGCCTTTCTGTCTTTGCACCATCTTGACGCGATGCACGGATGCGCTGCAATATACGGGCTGTCAAAACATCTTGTTTACAGTCCCCTAGAGAATCAGCAGGACAGAGGTTTTGATCTTGGGCATTACCTCTGCTCTCCTAGCTACCTCCAGGAGGTAAAACCGCAGCACACCCTTCATTTGGTGGAACGGCAGGCGAAAAATATTAAATTTAAAGTCCATGCCGCACCGCTGCTGGCGATCAACGCATATAAATACGATATTAATTTAAAAAAAATTAATTCCTCTATTTACAGGAAAGTAAAGACCATCCTGCAAGGCACGGTGCAAGGAGGCAGAAGAAGAGGAAGACAGAAAAAGAGGTGGGAGGACAACATTCGAGAATGGACTGGCTTGACACTGAGCGAAGCCATGAGGGTTGCTGAGGACAGAGAAAGATGAGTACGCTGCTTACACGATCATCTGAGGTGCCCCAACGACCTTCGAGTTAGGGAATAGGATAGGATAGGATAGCATAGGATATGATAGGATAGTTTTAAAGTGCCTTTCTACTGCTGTTTTACTTTCTTCTCCGCCATATTAATACTTAGTTTTACAATTACTTCGTATTCGAAATGCATAATATGAAATGTAATGACTTCTGGAGCAGGTCTCATACCCGCTGCCCAAGGGTCTGTAGAAACACTGAATCGCGTTTGTCTCGAACTATCTTAACTCTATGCTCTGTGAACTTCTGTGCTTAAAGGCGCATCGTGAATCCTGAGGTTGCGAAACAAATCAACTAAAACCTTCTTGGGTGCAAGACGTATAGCCTAGTTCTGAAATGGCCCAGTGCGTATTGCTCAGTGCGAACTCGTATAAAACTGGACCAACGCGTTCTCATGGTGACTGAGCATTGAACCCCCCCCCCCCTCTCTCTCTCTCTCTCTCTCTCTCTCTCTCTCTCTCTCTCTCTCTCTCTCTCTCTCTCTCTTTCTCTCTCTCTTTAACGTCTCTCTCTTTCATTTTGTAACGTGTCCATTTGACAAGGCCGACAACTCATTCAGCAAAAAGACTTCCTTTTACTCCATTCAGCCAAATTGAAGGGTCAGAAGCCGGACATTCCAGTAAACAGTCTCAAGAACGACAACTCCTTGGTGTGTCGCTGAAACGAGATTTAGGAACGATAACCTTTTTTGGGAATTGGGGTTTCTAAGTTTTTATGTCATAACTGACACAGTTGTAGTAACGCTGACAACATGATTTGTAACGAAACTGGAGCGGGAAAGGGCACTTTTCCTTCCAGAAGCCAGAAATAAAAATAAAGCAACTAATTTCGGAGAAAAAAATGTCCCATTACGAAAGTTTTTCGATTTTGTTTCCTAATACTTACGCCTATCCTCAATATAAGTCTACAGGGGATGGGAACTCTTCATTAAGACTTCACGTTATCGAATCTCTACGTAATACACCCTGAATCTTCCGAATTGACGTGCCTGCAGAAATAAAATGTTACTACTTTCCTCAACTCGTATAAGAGAAAAATTTATTGCATTCGTGTTCACGTTCTGATCGCTCGAAGATCTTAAAAAATAATTGAATGACGTATACCAGTAAAATATTATGTCATTCACAAAAGGTAAATAAAACAGTAACATAGATCGATATGTAACATGAGTTTCCAAAATCTATGTGGGAATTAAGCAACCTAGATTGAGACTAATAAAAGTTGGTTAACATATCGAATTGCAATTTTTGTGTTTTTGCGCCTTTTAATCCTGTAATACTTAGTCTATATAACTACTGCTGAACTAACATATTCTTCAGAGGACAAGCTCAAGTAATATACTATTTTGGTATTTTTAAGCAAGAAAATTAATACTGGACCGCATAGTTCATCTGTTACAGAACAGTAAAACTAATTATAAAGCAGCTTGAGTCCAGCCAGGTTTCCATTTAATCCAGTAATATATATATATATATATATATATATATATATATATATATATATATATATATATATATATATATATATATATATATATATATATATATATATATATATATATATATATATATATATATATATATATATATATATATATATATATATATATATATATATATATATATAATATAGGAGTAGGAGTAAGAAGACGACATTTTTAGATCTGCTCTAGGGATAGAGAATATTGCAAATATTGCAAGTAAACTAGGAACACATCTTGAGGACTTATATTGCCAATAAATTTTGCTCCACTCTTTGCCGTTACATCTTTGTGTCTGTGCAGCTGTTGAAGTGGTAAGCCAAGGTGTTAAAGAAGAGCGAGTGCAGGCTTTCCTCAATAAATAACGCTAGCAGGGCCGTGACAAACAGGTGATGGTGTATATTGTGTACATCGCCAACTGTCTCTAAATAACATGCTATGGCAGTGAACAAGGGTCGAACAAGGATGTACTGTACATAAAGATGAGAATCAATCATTTCTTCCCCAACCCCTTACCCCACCTTATCTCTCTCTCTTCTCTCTCTCTCTCTCTCACACACACACACACACACACACACACATACTCACACACCCACGCAAGTGCGCACGCACACTTACACTCACTGCAGATAGTCATCTCGCTTTCTCCATCTCCGGCTTCCTTTGGAACAAAATTATGCACTCCAAAATTATATAGGTCATGAAACAATCTGTCTGACTGTCGGTCGGTCGGTCGGTCGGCAAACTTGTTTTTTCCAACCTAGTTCCAGTCATTCGCCCAAAAAGGCAATCACCGAAGTCGAACGAAGCTCTCCGATGTGTTACGAAATTATGCTTGCATGACTACGACTAGTTGACATTAAAAATGATCGCTGTTACTTCTAATTCTGTTCGATGTACACAGATTAGCATTTCGCAAGGTATACTTTGTTATTATCGACCATATTTAATAGTTGCGTTCCTTGATTTGCATTTTGTTAGTTCTCAGCAGTTGGCTAATAATAACATTCCCCATTTCCTGCCTAGAACCAAGCAGACACTGTTGTACAGTATACATAGGCTTAATCTACATTATAGAATTATTATAAGTCAATCTTCGCGCAGCGAAGAAGCTCACTAGCTGAATATAAATATTAGACCTGTATTGTTTGTTTTATACGTAAATAAATGTATATACTATATCTATTCTAATTAATAATATTTAGGTCTATACTTTATAATATTTGAATCTTTAAATTTCCGGTGAAGAACGAGTAGGCTAAGCGAATTTTTTTTTATAACTCGAGATCAGAGTTAAATTAATAGTTAGTTAGTTATTCATTGCTTACAGGGTCCAGCGGACTGCAAAGAGCCGAATCAGGACCACAAAATCAAGACAACTCGAGATCAGAGTTAAATTAATAGCTAATTAGTTATTCATTGCTTACAGGGTCCAGCGGACTGCAAAGAGCCGAATCAGGACCACAAAATCAAGACCACAACTTCGCTAGTAGTAGTAGTAGTAGTAGTAGTAGTAGTAGTAGTAGTAGTAGTAGTAGTAGTAGTAGTAGTAGTAGTAGTATAGTTATTTAGTTAAATCTGTAATTAATTAATTAATTAATTTATGTATTTATTTATTTATTTATTTATTTATTTATTTATTTATTTATTTATTTATTATTATTATTATTATTATTATTATTATTATTATTATTATTATTATTATTATTATTCCTACTTTTTAAAAAAAAAAGGAATAGTGTGCTGCTGTGCGTGCTCAATGGTGTCAGTGACGTTTTGTTTGTTTTTGCTGAAGTTGGGTGTAACCCGAAATATTCAGATGGTGTTACTGGTTATTTTTTCTTATACATTTATGCTACAGTCACAATAGACGCACGACGATCGCGCGACGTGTAAATCGGGCGATTTGTGCGACGATCGGGCGGCGGCAGCGCGGTGAATCGGGCAAATCGCAGCGATTTTCGACGTCGGCCGAGCGTCGGTGACGTTTTAACGCGGAGTTAAAATTTTGCGATCATCGCCGCGATTGTCTGTGTCGTCCGGGCGTCGGGCAAGCGCCGGCCGAGCGTCTTCCGATGTTTGAGCGATGATCGGAAGATTTTTTGTCATATATATATATATATATATATATATATATATATATATATATATATATATATATATATATATATATATATATATATATATATATATATATATATATATGTATATATATATATATATATATATATATATATATATATATATATGTATATATATATATATATATATATATATATATATATATATATATATATATATATATATATATATATATATATATATATATATATATATATATATATATATATATAGGCCCCGGGTCTTCATCCCGGCATTTGCAACTGCTGCTGCTGATGCGAGATTCCAGTCAAGACAGGATGTCGATCCCCCATCAACGACTGCGGCAGCTTCAGTTGCAACTAGAGCTGGAACGAGCACGTCTGCAGTACGCCCGACTGGTGCTTGCTGTGAGGCGAGCAAACGAACTTCCGGCGAGACATTTACGTCAGCAAAGACGGTGGTGGGTGAAACCGTGGCTCCAGAGGCGCATCATGCATGGCCAGTACGAAATGCTTATGCAGGAGCTGATGCAAGAATGTCATGGCGACTTCAAGTCATTCCTGCGGATGGAAGTGGAGACGTTTATGGAGTTGTTGAATAGGGTAGCCCCCGTCATCGCCAAGAACATGAGATACAGAGAGACCCTCGATCCAGGCCTCAAGCTAGCAATTACCTTACGGTACCTGGCCACCGGAAACAGCTTCCATTCCCTTGCCTTCGCCTTTCGTGTTGCACACAACACGATATCCTTGTTTGTGCCAGAGGTTTGTGATGCCATCGTACAGATGTACCAGCCCGAAGTCATCCGCACACCAACGAACCCACAGGAATGGCAGGCCATAGCGGATAGCTTCTCCTACAGATGGAACTTCCATCACACCTGCGGTGCCTTAGACGGGAAGCACGTCAGAATTAAGTAGCCAAGGAAGTCTGGCAGCCTGTATTATAACTGCAAGGGGTACTTCTCCATCGTGCTACTAGCCCTGGTCGACGCAGACTACAAGTTCATCTGGGCGAATGTTGGCAGCTATGGCTCTGAGTCCGGCTGTGGCATCTTCAACCAGACAGACCTGCGACGACGCCTCGAAGACGGAACTCTCGGCCTTCCGGCACCTGCGCCATTCCCACACGACGACGAGGACATCCCGTACTTGCTCATCGGCGATGATGCCTTCCCCCTGCGGCCCTGGATGACCAAGCCCTACGCCCACCGCTTCCTGGACCACGACGAGCGGATCTTCAACTACCGCTGTTCCAGGGCGAGACGAGTAGTGGAGAACGCCTTCGGGATTCTGGCCAACCGCTTCCGAGTCCTACTAAGCACCATCGAAACCCAGCCAGCTAATGCCACCAGGACAACCAAGGCCAGCGTGTGCCTGCACTACCTGATGCGTCTACGGTACCCTGGCCTACAAAACGCTGACATGGACAGGGAGGACGACAATGGGAACATCATCCAAGGTGCGTGGAGGGTGCAGGCGTTGTGGGAAGAGGTGGAGCAAGAGGGTCGTGCGCCAAGGGAGACCCGTGATGGCAAGACGCAGCGGGCCTACATGAAGCATTATTACTGCAGCGAAGTGGGCAGCGTACCATGGCAAGAGGACGCCATCATGTGAGTTGTCACCAAAGCTCGCAAAAGAAAACGCTCTTTTCAGAGCCAGAACAACAGACTGCTCAGAGACCCCACATTTTGCCAGGAGATATTGTGTCGCTCTACGAGTTTACCGACCTTGATGGTTGCAGTTGTAATTTTTTACAGCCCCCTGTTGTAACTTTCACTTTGCCAGTTGTTTTGGTGTTGCTGTTGTATTTATTTGTTTGTTTTATTAATATGAAAAGTAACAGTACTGAAATTATTTTGGCTTTGTGACTGTTGAATGCAATTAGAGTGCGGGGTAGGTCCTCCTGGGCTGGTCCTCTGGCATGACCTTCTGCCTCTTGCGTGGTTTCTTGTTTTCTCCCCCATCTTTGTCCGACATGTCCTTGGCTTTTCCCATGACTGCTGATTTCTGATTGATTTGTTAAGTTTACAGTCTCCAGCCCTAGTAATAGGATAAAAGGGGACTCTAAAATGGATTTGATATAAAATTTAAAATGTTACTTCATAAAATGTTAATGTGATATTTAACCTCGGGGGAGAAAAAGAAAGGGGGGAAGGGGAAATAAAAAAAGTGATGATATAAGAATATGTAACAAATCTAACTGTGCCGCCAAGGCCGCCCCCAAGGACACCCGCAACCCCTCTCAGGACCACGATTAAAACCTTGGGGAATAAGAAAAAGAGTATGTACAGGATATAATACATGTACATTCTACACTTTCATTCTTATTAAAATAATTACAAGCCTGCTGATTTCTCTTGTTTGTTTCTAGTTTATAGTCTCCAGCCCTATACACTGATTTCTCATGACACGAATGGAGACTATGTACCCTCCAGAAAATGAAGCTGGCGTCGCCCGACGTCCCAAAGGGCGACGGGCGATGCTCGACCGACGTCGGGCGATGTTCGACCGACCTCGGGCGATGCACGTCCGGGCGTCGCAACATTGGTACCAACATCTGGCGATGTCGAGCGGGCATCCTGTGGTGCCCGCTCGACGTCGCCCGACGCCCAGCCCGACAGCACTCCGACCTTTTCGCCCGACGTCTTTGAGACGTCTAACGGGCGCCGTGAGGGCGCCGGGCGATCTATTTACACCACCGAGAACATCGTCCAAATCGCCTGCGACGACCCCGACGTCTGAAAATCGTCAAAATCGCCCTAATCGGCCGACGTCGGGCATGTTGATGTTCAATTGTGACTGAGGCATTACCAAAGTTTTCAGATGATTTATGGAAATTTCCGCCTGCCACGCAACATTTTTTTTAATACGTGTTTCTCATTAAAATACATATCATTGAAATACATATAACAAATTTACTGTATCAGTTAAAAAGAATAATATTATTTAAATAAATAATTGCTTTGGTGCTTGCAATACAAATGTGATTGTGATTTGAGACCATTATAAACTTGCTTTGCCTTGTGCTGAAGGGACATCAACGTATCCATAGCGCTTTGAAGTTTTGTCATGGTTTTATTGTTGATATAGATGTGAAATCGTTGTATGTGTGCATTATGTGTTATGTATTACTTTTTCTCTTTATTACTAATTGTGTCAGTATATTAATCATCATACATGTAAAATAATAATAATACTAACTGCTTCGAAATTAGAATCTCGACTTGACTCAGAGCTTGAAGCTGTGCAGATCGAAATAGATTTAGATCTAGAAGCAACAGCGGCTATTTTTATGCACGGATGTTTCACCACAGGCTCTGAAGTCTTTTCTTTCGTCTTTGTAAACTCGTGGGCCTCCTACATACGTACGTAGTATAGTATGTAATTGAGGCCTACGAAAGACGAGACTTCCCAGCCTGTGGTTTCACGTAGTCCTGCCAGCATTCGTTCGTAAAACATCGGATAGCTTCTCTCGACTCGGAGAGCTTCGTTCGACTTCGGTAATTGCTTTATTCGGCGAATGACTGGAACTAGGTTGGAAAAAACAAGTTCGCGGTCGGTCGGTCTCCCTCTCTCTCTCTCGCTCTCTCTCTCTCTCTCTCTCTCTCTCTCTCTTTCACACACACATATACACACACACAAACACAAAAAAAATCAGAACTAGGTTAATCTAAATTTATTTTTTCGTCAATGTTATACAGGTCATGACATTGCATGTCTCTGTCTCTATCTGTCTGTCTGTCTCTCTCACGCACGCACGCACACACACACACACACACACACAAGTGAATGACTAAAAAAATCTGAACTAGGCTAAGCTATATTTATTTTCTTGTCAACGTAATTTTATTTTAGTTCCCAAAAGTAGCGTTGTTCCTGGCATGGGAAGATCTCAGAGATGGTTGCCTTGCTATTTTAAATAATCTCACTTTAATTTAAAATCTGATTTAGAGACCAGTATATTTCACATTTCACATGATGGATTGCGGCGGAGGGGTAAATATCATAAACAATGCTTGTTGTTTGACTCAAGGTATGTGTATTTGGATAGAAATCACATAAATACTAACTAGTATTTTAATTCAAAGCATGTTTATTCGATTTAGATTTTTTTTTTTTTTGCTTTAATAAACTCACAGCCAGGAAGATCCCTCATAAAACAATCGGTGTATATTATAAATATTTGATTTGACGCTCTGTGTTTGTGCGCGCTGCTTCAGAATTCGAAAATCACTCTTTTTGGGAGAAGAACGAAATTCAGTCGTCCTTGGAGTACAGGAATATTAAAAACATAGATTGCACTCACCCATAAAGTTCCATCACTCTCCCCTTCCACATCAACCCGAGAGAGAGAGAGAGGAGGAGGAGGAGGAGGAGGAGGAGGAGGATGGGGAGACAAATGGTTCAGAGGAACGGAACATTTCACTCGGGAAATCGTTTAATAACTTCGGTGTTCCACAGGTTTGAACAACACATACACCCACACCCACATCCACTCACCCACACACACACACACACCTTGCCTGCCCTATTTGTCCAGAAACGGTCGGGCTAATGCTCTGTCATGTTTGGCCGGTGGAGACGTAATTTGAAATTTCACGCCAGCGCCAGAGCTCTATCCGCACCCCAAAATCCCCCAAACAGCCACCCAACCACAAGCCCGCCTCTTACTCTCCCCACACAACTTCTACTTTCCCCCACCAGTCCCAGTGCTTCCTATCTCCCTCTTCCACTTCTCATTTACACCCCACCGCACCCCTTAACCCCCCCCCTCCCTCCCTTTCGATCTGCTCCTACATGTATATATATATATTCAACTCCGCCCCTCCAAATCCTAACGTTCGTTCTCTTCCTTGGTAGTTCGGTAAGGCCCGTTCCATATATATAGACTTGATCGGGGTGGCATACATTTTTTTTTATCAGTTATTAATGACTGCGAAAACGGTTATATTCTTTATATTTATTACTTGAAATGTTGTTTGCCCCCCTCCCTATAAGGCATGTAATTATAATGCTAAGATATATATATCTCTCCCGGTCCTGCTCACACCAAAAATACCTGAGTTGGGGTTGGGGATTACTGGAAGGTATAAGTTACTCGATGTTCGGCACTTTTGGGGGATATTTTGAACGGTGGAAATTCCAATTAAGGAGATAAACCATTTAGTATTATACATGTATTTAGTTGAGGATAGGGGAGATAGTGTAATTGCACGAATAGCCCGTACATGCAGTCAGAAAATTACAATACAATACAATACAATACAATACAATACAATACAATACAATGCCCAAAGTGGCGCAGAGTGAGACAGGATGAGGAATTCATTGAAGAAACTGTTGCTGGGACTGTTCAAGATAAAGTTGTATACTTGACACACATTTCATAATTGTTTTATTTCTTTGATGTCTCAAGTAGACTTTGCTGGTCGCATTGTTTGACATTTTCAAGGCCCAAAGGTTTTTGCTCGCATCCCATGTTCGATTTTCAAATAAGAATTCATCCCTATCTCTAGCTCTCTATTGAAGGATCGCCAGTTACGGGGTTGGTGTGGCGTGTAAACTGATGAAATCAATGTCAAAGGATTTCTTTGAAGGCCTCACACAATGGGAACAAACATAAAACTAGGTGCCATTTGGATGAAATTGGGCCGGTGGCGAGAACTACGTGCCAGGCTAAAGGAACGTAGACATCATGACGCAGATCCAAGTCTAAACGTTTCTACTTTACGTGCCACGCGTTACGTGCTAAAAATAATTTAAATGTCTCTCCTCATAAGACTGGAAGGTGGGTGTAACAATGGAAAGAGGAGAAAGAAGACATGCATCTTGAAAGCGAACTCAAGAAGATGAGAAATGTAGCATAAAGTAGAAGACTAAAAGTACCAAACATAGGAAGGTTTGTAGTCCATGCGGTCTTTAACAAGAAGTCAGTGAAGGGATTTCCTAGAAAATTATCTTATATCGAAATTATTCTTTTCATAGATTTTGTATAACACAACAGTGACGATTTTCAGATATTATATTAACATTAAACTAGATTGAGATTTTAGCCTTGTTTTAAACTTGCGAATGAAACTTTAATAAACTTGGAAGATTGGTTTTATCTCAACACTTGTTATGGTGTCTCTGTTGTTTCTGCCAGAAAGTGTAACATAAAACTAATCATTCTAAAAGGTAAAGAAGACGATGGACGGTATACGGATGCGAAAACACACACACACACGCACACGCACCCACACACATACACACACACCTACACACACACATACACACACACCCACCCACACACACACACACACACACCCGTAATAGCACTTTAAATAATACAAGAAGACGAGATAAAAGAAGAAAAAGAGATGAAAGGCAGCAGACTAAAACAAAATTGTCTTAATAAATGTATTCCACAAAAAAGGCTTTTTTAAGGAGTTATAGAATCCAACATCACAGTTTCTAAAGCCATGTGTATGTGTGAATGCGTGTGGGTGCGTGTGTGTATGTGTGTGTGTATTTGTAAGTGCGCGTACTTATTCAGCGGTGGCGACAAACATATGTTATCAAATGTGTATTAAGTTATCAACAAGCAGAAAATACTTACGGACACTATCTGCACCTATTTAAAAAGGAAAACAAAAAGGTATATCACTTCCCTTAACTCCGCGCATTAAAAAAAATTGTGATGAAGAGAAACACCCCCACTTGGAAGAAAATAGAGAATGGTCACCGAACGAGACAAAAATAAGCTTTAGATTCAATTTTATTATTTTTTTTATTTTTATTTTATTTTATTTTATTTTATTATTTTTTATTTTTTTTTTTTTGGGGGGGGGGGGGGGGGTAATTTAGATAAACTAATTCCTGAACTAAAAGGCTATGTCTGGTATTGTCATGTGGAAAGCTCATGTACTTTAATTAATTTTTTTTTAATAATATTGAGTCGAGAAAAGTATTTTGAGACAGAAAACTTTTTTCCTTTTAAAAATAGTACTTGGAATTGTCAGAGCACTCTTCTTAGAGCCTCAACATATGCTTCAGAAAATTACTTTTAGGATTCCAACGGATCCCTCCCTACAACACACACACAAACACACCCACACACACACACACACACACCTACACACACACACACACACACTATGTTATAATGATTCTGAAGCCACCGTTTTTAACTGTAACACTAGTATTATCATGTTCATTATTCTATATTGTTCGAGTGAAAGATCTCCGGTAAGCGTATAAACCCCCATTTGTTTGCAGCTTGACTCTTGCCGTAATCGAGAATTACACAAAGGAAAGCTGACATTAATGGAGGGGGAAGGGGGAAGGGGGGAGGATGGGTGGGCATGATAGGCGCTTTCTTAATTGGCCAACTTTGCCACCCGAAAAAGGTTGTAGTTTCTACAGTAGCCAGTGTAATAAATATACGAAGGGTGTCTTAACTGTGAGTGCCTGTAGCGTCCACTATGACGTTATTGCAAGGGTAGATACGTCTTGTTCTGTACAGGAAATCTTCTAAAACGCTCGGACACGAAAATCAGAATATAATTTCGCTAGTATCAGACATAAAAATAACTGTACGACTTTGTATTTTAAAAAATAGCAATCTCGTGACTCGAAACAGAAATTTTATAATTTTAATCCGCATTTTGAAATTCTAACGGATTATTGATTTGCCGTCAGCATAATGGGGTCTGTCAAAAAAACAAACGCCTGTAGATTCTAAACTGTATGTCACAAGAACGCCGTCTTCGCCAGTTGACGAGAAATTTTAGGTGGAGGGGGGGGGGGGGGGGTAGGAGAGGTGGAATGCTCGTCTTTTAAAAAAAATACACACACAGCACGAACAAGAAACCAGCATATTTTAGAGCTATCCTTTGCGTGTTTGTTTGCGTGGATGTCTGATTGTTGGTCAAGGGCCACAAGGCAGAGGCATTCTCTGCCTGAGTGCCCGAAGTAGTTCTAAGTACATCAGAGAGCTCGAACTGTCCATTACGTGTCCTGTTCTCCTGTGACAACAACAATAATTGCTACAGGGCAAGATAGCGAAAATCCATACTGATTCAGCAAAATGTGCTTTGGTCACGCTGACAACTCAAAACTGAACACGTTAAATGTGCGTATTTACTTGTTGTTTTTTCTAAGAGAAGAATATAAATACGGGGAACATTCCAGAGCCAATACATTAAAATCTCTATGTGAGGATTCCTCTTTTTTATGTTAGAAAGTAGACTAACAGAGCCGAAACGATATACTTGCTTTGTCATATGGATTAAAAAAAATTATAACTGAAAAGTGAATTCATAAACTTAAATTTTCAACCGCGCTTTGTGTACTTCACAGATAATGTGGAGGTACATGTTTGAATTTGTAAGGTATGCTAACTGTAACTAAATCAAGCCTTAAATCATTTCTTTCATCAGGCGTTTACATTTTCAGTTCTTTATCTCTCAATAAATGGAGAGAAAAAAAGTAGTTTGCAGAGGCCTAAATAAACCAAAACATATGACTAAGTCTCAAAGCACAATTTTCAATGATGTTGATTGATTGATTGATTGATTGTTGCTTTAGGTTCAGCGGACTCTTCCGAGCCAAATCAGGACCGGACAACCCCCGATCCGCATAAAAGATCTGCTGAAACAACCCTAGTGGAAAAACTGAATGCCCTCCACCGGCCAGTCACTTTACAATAAAGACATCCCACGCAGGGGACGGCTGAGGCTTTACCCCAACTAATCGAACCCCCGGTTACAAAAACAAAATAGAATATAAACATCATTATAAATTATCAACAAAACACATACATATAAAATGCCTATATTGCTAAATAATAACATCATAGCAGGGCTGAGATTTAGCAAGCCAGGCTAAGGAGCCAGCCGGGCTCCTAACCTGGAAAGTTGAAGTTGCCAAAATATTTCTCAGGTTGCCAGACCCCTTGATTGAAAGCACGGTCATTTTTTTAAAACTGTATAACTATTGCAGCTAATATACAAAATAAATTTCAACAACAACACTGTTTGATGTTTTAAAACTAGCACTGTATAATTTACTCATCATCGACATCCTCCTCCTCAATGTTCCAAAACTTGAAGGAGCTTGGGTCTGCTGTTTTTTTTTCTTCTTCGGACTTTATTTTTTTTTGCTGGAGGCTCCGAGACACCGCTTAAAAAGCGCCACATCGTTCGAGATTGACAAAAGACTGAGAATGGGGAATATCGAAAGTACGGCAAGTCTCGCGTGACTCATCAAGGAAGTCAGAGACTCGTTCCGATACACGCAAGGAAGCAAGAAGGCTAGGATCTCGCAGGTCAGTAGCGTTTCGCGGCGAGGGAAAGAAGAAAGTCTCGCGAGAAAAGGCTATTTTTACTTCGCAAGTCCCTCGCTTTGCTAGCGTTACCTAACTTCCTAGCATGCATCGGAACGGGTCTCCGGTGCTGACTGCAGAAGCGGTTGGCGCGTGTTTTGTTTTACATTGCAAGTCAAAAGTCCGTGTACAGGTACAGAATCTCTACCACTGGCGGTATTTTCAAGTCGCCAGCCGGGCGAATGGTACCCCAAATCGAGCTCGCCACACACTATTTTTAGGGGCCATTGGCGAGTTGGCGAACGTTAAAGCTCAGCCCTGCATAGGAAGCCCTAGTGACCACCCGGCAGAAAGCGTCCATTACTCCCAAGCTGATCCAACAGACCTCATACACAAACAAGGAGTCTTGTCCAGGAAGAGTTTTCAAGAAAAAAGGTAGGTCATTGATCTAGCGAAGAAGAAGATAGTATAGCAGAGTGATAGGACAGAGCAGGAATGGGAGAGAGCAAATGAGGAAGACAGCGACAGTGGGAATTTAAAGCACTAAATTTCCAGAAAGTGGGGATACTATTTATACTGAAACCCCCGGCACTCCAACGGGGGTACTGTTGCCGCAGTGAATCGGTCATGCCTATAAAGGAAAGACAGGTTTTCAACTGGGGCTTTCACTTTTCCCTTTATAGGTTAGAACAATCTACAGTGGCAAGATTGCTCATGACCCCAAGGGGTCTTTCAATGATGTGTACTGTAAGCGCAGTAATGTATACCAATAAAAGTTCATAATGGGTAAACATAACGCCTAAGATATTTACAAGTTTAGCATGATACAAAGGGTATGAGAGAAGGATTACCAAGACAGTAGTTCAAAACGAGCATAGATTCCAGTCAAACGTGCCTGGGTAATTCACTAGTGAGCCTTAATGGGAAGAATGATAGAAGAATGGATCGTATAGACATTGCATTGATGCGTCTGTCTGGATTGGAACACTTCATACTCTTCCTCTCAGACTTTCTGAGTAGCGGCTGGCCTCTCTCAAATGTTGGTCAAGAGGGTCTGTGGTCATCTCACACCTTTTATCAGCAGACAGGCACGAAAAATAAAAACAAGTTTATTTCGTAATGGACGGTCGATCTGTTCGAGAGGCTAACCGCAATAACCCAAAAGAAAGAGACGAAAGAAATTAAAGGATGTTTTATAAATTAAATTGATTAGTGTTCACAAAATAGACTTCTTAATTCGCCGAAGATATACGGTTTCATTCCTAAGAGAGGTGCATAATATCACAAACACGAAAATAGAAAAAAACTATATAATGAGATGTATTTAGGTCACACACACGCACACACAAACACACACCCACACTCATGTGTCGTGAGAGAGAGAAAGAGAGAGAGAGAGGTGGTGGGTATGTGTGTTTGCGCGCGTGCCTGCGTATGTGCGTGCGTATGTGTGTATGTATGTGTGCGGGCGCGCGTATGTGTGTATATATATGTGTGCGGGCGCGCGGGCATGCGTGCATTCGTGTGTATGTATGTATGTGTGTGTGTGTGTGTGTTTGTGTGAGTTTGTGATTTACAGTCGATCAATCCTTTAGGCACGCCTGCACAAACACACACACACACACACACACACATACTCGTACATACGCAAACACACACGCGCGCATGCACACGCACACAGAGAGTATCCAAACAAAACTGATTCTGGTCCCAGCATATTCAGCTTGTGCCACCCGAAAATAGAATTGAATACTACTGTACAATTTGCGACTTCAGCATGCCGCTAGCGTAGGTGAGCAACGCCTTACAAGTGGACTCCATCATCATCAATACGACGTTTAGATCATCATGCTTAATCTGTTAATAACAACTGTATTTTTCTCTGAATCCAATAACTTTCTTCTGTTCATATTTTCCTTTTATATGCATTTTAAAGAGAAAGTCTTTCAAAAACTCTTGAGGAAAACACAAAGCAAGCAGGCAATCGCCATGGATACTGCCACAATCGGACATGCAAAAAAATCGACGAAGGATTGATTAATAACAGAAAGATTTATTTGCGGAAGCCTAAGCTGACAGATACTAAAAAATGCATAGCTGGATCAAAAATCTCGCCACAAAATTCGTCGAGAAATAACAGAAAGATTGAGCTGCGGAAGCGTTTGGACATTTGTAATTTATGACTGGTCAAAAGGGCTAATTACACTGCAACGAGGTCAAGCTTCAAACGATGGCAAGATACGGTTCCCTCCCTTTGCAATCAACCGCAAAAAGGAATGGATGTGTTGTGGGAGAGCATGGATTCTTCAATATGGATGAACTGCTTTCGGTGAGAAGGCCCAAAGTTCTCTGCTTCCCGGGCATTTTTCGGGTTGTGGTACAAACTTCCGGTTGCTGAATATTTGAAGGTGTCATTTCGACTCTCTACAAATATTCGCCAAAAGCCGAGTTGAAGGCAATTGTTGCTGCATGCTTCGCCTTTTGCACTCGAAGCGGAATATGGAGAATGCTAAGTTTTCATTAAACTCCAGCAGCTGGAGTGAGCGAGGAGCAAGATACCTGGCGGAAAATTAGATCTATGCAGCGCGCCTTAAAGATAGTTGGTTCAACTCGGATAGGACGAAGATTTTGTCCAAGGCATTTTTTTAACCTCCGACTGTTTCACACCTGGTTAGCCAGCATTGATTTTGCTTACTAGTAAATCGTAGCGTTCATTTGAAAGGAATAGTAAATTTATGGACTTGATTTGATCGATCATCTTGTGGTCGACCAAACATGAGAGTGTACAAAATCAGCCCTAAAATTATTAAAGTCATCAAAAGCCTGTATGACAAGGCTGGTGCAGTCCTCCACAACAGCGCCATCGAAAACTGGTTCAGAACAACAATCGGTGTGCGTCAGTGATGCCTACTCTCTCCAACACTCTTCGACATCTTCCTAGAGCGCACCATGTCAGATGCCCTTGCAGATCACAAAGGCACAGTCAGCATAGGGGGAAGAGCAATCTCCAACCTTCGTTTTGCGGATGACATTGATCGATTGGCTGGAGAGGAACAAGAACTTGAACAGCTGGTACAGAGGCTTGACACCACCTTCAGAGCCTATGGAATGGAAATGAGTGCAGAGAAGACCAAAATGATGACCAACAACACCAATGGCATCAACACGAACATCAAAGTCCAAGGCCAATCCCTCAACACAGTGCATAGCTTCAAATATTTAGGAGCCGTATCAGACAATGGGTCCCGACAGGAAGCCCTCTCCAGGATCGCACAAACAACTGCTGCCCTGGCGAGGTTGAAGCCACTTTGGAAAGACAGGACCATCATTCTACATTCCAAAGTAAGACTGCTGCGCTCCCTTGTCATTTCCATCTTCCTATATGCTTGCGAAACATGGACCCTCACAGCAGATCTACAACGAAGAATATACAAAGCTTGGAGATGAGGTGCTACAGAAGACTTCTGGACATTTCCTATACCCAGCACATCACCAGCGACGAAGTCGGACAGATCATCACACAAGCCATTGGACAACACGATGACCTGCTCACAGTGGTGAAAAAACGGAAACTCCGATGGTATGGCCACTTCACCAGATCATCAGTTCTTGCAAAGACCATCCTGCAAGACACATTGCAAGGAGGTAGAAGAATAGGGAGACCGAAAAAGAGGTGGGAGGACAACATTCGAGAATGGACTGGTTTGACACTGAGCGAAACAATCAGGGTTACTGAGGACAGGGAAAGATGGAGTACGCTGGTTAAACGATCATCTGTGGTGACACTACGACCTCCGAGTTACGGGATAGGATAGGAATAATAATAATAATAATAATAATAATAATAATAATAATAATAATAATAATAATAATATTAAAACAATGCAATTTTTACTATTGATCAATTTAAAAAGTGATATAATTCAATTTCAAATCACTTTTGTTTTTATTTGTTTTTGTTTTTTTAAACTACTTTTATTATTACATACCAAAGCAGGAATTTTTGTTTCATAAAATAATGGATTTTTCATATAGTTCAGCTGATGCACACAAACAGCACCAGAAAAAAAAGTAAACAAGAATGTAGGAAGATCAAGAAAGTAACAACCACAGCGTACCTTACATGTATTCGTAACAAACACTCGTCATCATCTCTATATTGTGGGCAACTAACATCATAACATTTTCCCCCAGCACCGTATTTGCATTCACACTCGTCTATTGCTACCGCAACACATTCGTGTAGGCATAGATCGCACAGCTGCGCAAGTAACCATCCAAATACAGTTGAACACGCATCCAACGAAGTCCATGGAGAATTTGTTTCCCCTTCGTTATAGCCGAAATATTTTGTAAACGTATTCGACGGGTACTGGCCGAATTGTATGTTTTTATTCGTTATATAATCCGTCGTGTCTCTAAAATGATACTTCGATGTAAGATTTACAGCCCAGTACACGTCAAACTGTATTCTCGTTATGTTATTGCAATAGGGTTGATTTTAGAAAGAGTTTTGGCCAAGTCAAGACAAATGAATGTGATCGATTCCCATAGGCAATGTGTTGCAATTTGGTTGAATAATAAGAGAGAGAGAGAGAGAGAGAGAGAGAGAGAGAGAGAGAAAGAGAGAGAGAGAGAGAGAGAGAGAGAGAGAGAGAGAGAGAGAGAGAGAGAGAGAGAGAGAGAGAACAACAAGAACAACAAGAATAAGAAGAAGAAGAAAGATCAGCCTCAGTATGGTTTGACCCCAAACCTGAATTGAATTGTATAGAAATAAAGTGTATATTGAGGAAATGGAAAACAGCTCAGCATGAGAGAGGTAGTGTGAGTGTTTTCACATCTAATGAGCATATAGAATGCGCCTGCTGACACTTTAAAGTCGCGTTCGAAGATAAAGATGAAGATGGAAATACGGCAGCTGGAATTTTGACCGTGTATTATAGGGAAATATGTTAGTAGCGCTTGCCCCACAGAAGAAGGTAGGGAAGTCCAATAGCCAAGGGGTAAACGGATTGGACAGCCAGAGGCGGATATCAACGAGTTCGATTCTTCGCTTGGGAGTGACAGAATGACAGGTTCACAAAATCCCGGTCAAAACAACCTAAAAATGGTGGTGAATGAGGAGTTCAACGAGTCTGTATTTAAGGTAGTTTTTTTTTTCTTTTCATTGAATGCATGTGACTAATTCCGGATAACGGATAAACGGAAATTTGACTGCTGATGACTGCATTTAATGCATCTATGCAATAAGACGTGTTAGGATTTTTATTGATCCACTGATTATATATGTATAAATCTGAACTCGTGCTTGATCATGACGTTAAGAGTATTATACAGTACTATTACTACTTAACACTCATGAAGTAATATGTCGTATTACTAGTACTCTAATACAAGTTGACTTTACTGTTTAGGATATACGTGTAAAGACGCTCACTTACTCATTGGCTACTACTTTGTCCTCTTGCGTCAAAAAGGTTAACTAGCAGTGGTTATTAAAATTATCCTAATTATTTTCACTAATCAATCAGATATGTGCGTGAAACTGAATCTATTCTCAAAACTATTGTAGCAAATGCATGATCATTCCCGCACGATGATATCTAAAGACAGTTATTGTAGGATGGACGGCAGTAGGTAGCTATATCGAGCGTAGCACAACCATGTCAAAGGATTAATGTCAGACTAACCTCCAAATAAAGCTCGCGAGATTTTTAGATTTTGCTTTAAAAAATCTTTTAATTGTCAGATTTAGAAATCCTTTTCTTGTTGTACAATTTTTCAGTGTTCTATCGCGATATCGTCATTAAGTTCACCAGTATCTTACTGTTGTGATCGTTTGTCGTCGACGTTAGTACGTCAATACCATGGCGACATCATCATTTATTAATATTCGTCATGACATTCAAACATAAACAACTTGCAAACACAGTTATTAAAGAACATAAATATAAAATGCAATCAAAAAACTGTATAAAATAGTACTACAAATCATTAACGCCAAGGATAGTTTGGTCCTAAGGAATAATTTCAATACAATTCATTTTAACAAAAGACTAAATGTTTGGCTAAACGTTACAAAGTTTAAGTCTATTATTACCTTAATATCATACAAAAGTTGATAGGAACTGAATCCAACTTTTAGAAGAATAATATTAAGGAAAATAAATATTTTTTTTAATATTCACCTGAGCGCAGACAGGACCTCCAAACGTTGGCAAGAGGATGACAGCCTCACAAAGTAAAATCCACACTTTGAACAAGGTACACATGGTTGACTTTATGACGTGCATTGTGAAATCCTCAGGCACAACAACAGTTTCTCCAAGTTTATCCAACGATGTCAGCACAAACCATCCAGAAGGTATGCAGGTAGATAAATAAGGAGCATTATTTCAGCCAAACCGCACGCAGTTAGTTAGTTATTCATTGTTTATAGGGTCCAGTCGCACCCAGTTGTAGTTGATAAACGTAAAACGATCAGGAAAACAGATTTAATTTATAAACCAACTTTTGCCTTGGAATTCACCGTCAAGGTGATTTTGTTGTGCTAAAATGTAACTATGATCAGAGGTACTTCACAATTTGCCTTTTTCACATTACATGGTGTATATCAATGGGTACATCGAGAGGACAACAACGATATATATCACATAATAATCATTTCTCGAGTTTCCCTTGAAAGATCGCAGTTGAATCATGAGTTATGAACCCTCCATTTTTGGCACGATCAGCAAAGAAATCCACTTCTTTTAGGCGATGACAATAGTCAATGTTTTAATTAAAGCATTGAGAAAAAATTAATTGATTGCATTTCAAATTCGTTATCTCCAATGTCTGCAATCACATTTGGTGTGAAGAAATCAAACTCCTTTTTTTAAGAGCAAGTTTATTTCAACGAATGTTTTTTTTAGTAAGTTTCATTTTAAATTTCACTTTTCTTCGAAAAATATGCTGCAACAGCGATCGTCTCTCTCCTCTCATTCACTGTTGAGATTTCAAGTCCGGGTCAAACACTCTTTGTGGTAACATTTCCCTCTCCCTCATTGCAACACACACTCTGCGAACGTATCGCCTGTGTGTTTGCGACGTTTACAAACAGTTTATCACCGATTGGCAAGGCAATCTGTTATTTTTATTTGGTTTGATGACGTATCCAGTTTTGTGGTTCGCAATGACATTTTGGAGTGACATCCCGTTTTCCCGCGTTCTTGTATTCAGAAGTTATGATTGGCCCGTTGTTGCAAACATTTCCTGAAAGCAGAAAACGTTTGGTTAAATCCTGAGTAAAACTGATAATAAATGACACAGGTATCGAATGCCTTTAAAAAAAAATAAAATAGCGCCATCACGTCACAGGTTAAAATAATTAATTACGGGTCTTATTGTCGACGCCAAGATGCAAACCACACAAACTGCTCCTGAATAGTTTGTAGCAGTATTTTCAGTGCAGTGTGATTTAAGTTGGAACCCAAAATATGCAGGTTTATTTCCGGTTTGTCTAATAGTTTACTCGAGTGTTTGTTGCTGATTTGATTCGAAGCGAGAACAACATTTGGATTGCATAAATATTGACAGCTAATGTTGAAAAAAAAACACAAAAACTTCATCAGCTGTAGTCTTCCTTGGATACAAATGGGACCGATTTGGAAAAAGAATAACAAAAGGCATAAAGCAGAGGTGTGGAGAGAGCATGAGTGCAGGTTACGACAGATCAAGAGTTTAGGCGATGAAGAGAGAAGGGGGGGGAGGAGGAGAGCGAGAGAGAAGAGATATGGGTGGTTGACTGAAGTGGGGAAAGGGGTTTATGGAGCGTGAAAATAAAAAAGTGTTTTTGCTATTTTGCTTTCTGAACTGTTCTTGACGTTTAAACTGTATTAATTTTGACAAATTTTAATGATGGCAAACGCGTTTGTATTACGTTACTTTGAAATAAATGCGTGTTCTATAATAAACAATTTTCATTCTATAGGCCTATCTGTCTTTTAAAATACAACCACCGCCGACCTTCATCATCATGATTAACATTATATTATCATCATCGTCATAATCGTCATCATCATCATCATCATCATCATCATCTTCATCATCTTCTTCTTCTTCTTCTTCTTCTTCTTCTTCTTCTTCTTCTTCTTCTTCTTCTTCTTCTTCTTCTTCTTCTTCTTCTTCTTCTTCTTCTCCTCCTCCTCCTCCAAGCCTATATTACCGAAACACAATACATATATATTAAACATGGTTGTAATAACTAACATTAACAGTTGTTGACTTGTTGACTGCATTATATCAGTCTGACCGAAGGGACAACGTTGTCTTTGTATCATCACTGTCACCCAATCTTCCAACAACTCTAGAAACAGAGATTAAAGGCCGAACTACACAGAGCCTTGATCTTTGTTAATCATAGTGAACGCTTGCTCCGCCGTCATCAAAAATAGACACACGTTCTACAAATCATGCAACAGGTTACAATAGTGTTGAAAATGCTGATCAAGAAGTTTGTCTTTAATACTGAAAGACTTTCAATACCAGATCGCTAACAGATGAGCGGTCGCCTTAATGTGGTTCGCTTATCGCAGATATGTTCACCGGCACTTCCACTAGTAATTCAAGACGTCCATAGAGATAAGCTCACTCTCAGACTGTGAAGAAACAGCGTGCAGAAAGACAATAAACAATGCAAATTCCAGTCGCTTCCTTCCTTCACAGACACAACATCACTATAACACTGGCAATCACAACCACAGAAAGCAAACCGGAATGTCCATATAAAACGACAGATAAGTTTTTGACGGATCAAACAATCGTTGGTCATCAAGGACTGCATTCTTACGAAACTATCGACGTTGTGGACTATTGAATGATCTGACGTTTAGACAATGGTCTTAAAGAACTCACGTTTCCATAACTTTGCGCACTACAGATTTACAACTTGACTTAGTTTAAAAACCCTGTGTAAAGCTGGGTAAACTATACCTGCCTGGTGTAAATATTTTAAATTGTTTTCAACTATTAGACTACATAGTAAACAAATGTACCCCAAAACCGCATCACATATCCTAATTAGTTAATTAGTGGAGGCACTGTGGTCTAATGGTAGTGCTTCGGCTTGCGGATCTGAAGGTCCCGGGTTCGAGCCCTGGCCGGGCCATTGTGTTGTGTCTCTGGGAAAGACACTTTACTCCTGTTTTCCTACTCCTTCGGATGAGAGTATAAACCGAGGTCTAGTCTGTGTCGCATACATTCCATCATAACGGACTTTAAAGATCCTGACGCTCATGTCCTAGACGGGTGAGTGCCGGTGACAAGAACACACCCAGCATGCACCTAGGTCCCTCTCCCCCATCCCTGGCTGTGCAGGATTGTGCTCAGTTGTCCGGGCGTCAGACCATGCGCCCAAAGGCTGCGGGTGGGCGTCTCGGGCGGCTTGAGTTAGATCCTGTATCGGCCAGCGCCTTGAGCAGCTCTTGAGCTGGAAAAGCGCTATATAAGAACGATTAAATAAATAAATAAAATTAAACGTTTAGGCTAAATAAATTTTGAAGCACTCCATTTTCTTTTGACATGTCTTGACCTCTTACTTATCTGAAAGTCAGAATCCAAAGGTGCACAAAAAAAAACAACTGTCAAACTGATATCGTAACCAAGGAATATCTGATTCGTCTAAAATGACATCTAGAGTCACCGCTGTGAGATTTGCGGTACTTTGAAAAACAAATCTAGGCATCCAGATATCGGAGAGGTTTCTAAGACTACTTATTACACATAGACGAGCACTAGTATGGGAAATCTTGTGTATAGGATGCTCTTGCCGCGAGAAGCCATTTGTTATGCATTTATTCAAAGAGCTGAGAGACTTGGACGAAAGCCGACATCGACATTGCGTCCACTCTCATCAGTGGACGCGTTCCTGAGTGGCCTCTTGAGACCCTATAACATCCACAAATCTAAATGAGCAAGTGTCGTTGGTCCTCAGTACCAGGTTACAGGAATTGGCGAAAATGGTTTTCCATTGGCTTGCTCCCCTTGCATTGGGAGTAGGAGCGGTCAAATCCCATAGTAATCCCACCTCACCCCACCCCATCACTCCACCCCAGTCCACCGTCATTACCCCACCTCCTTCTACCTCACCTCACCTCCACCCTACACCCCGGTTCTCTTTCAAACATCATCATCATCACCCCCACACACCATCCTCATCATCGTCATCAAACAAACAAATCATATATACTACGCAAACATAAAACTCGGTCTAAATTGTTTTCGGTTAAAAAAAACAACATACTGAGTGGAGTAAAAAGCTAAATTTAAGGTCTGACCAATTTTGTCTAGAAGAATTTATTAAGAAGATTTTCGCGATTAGCTTTTAAATAAGATTCAAAATTCAAAATATAGGCCTATTGCTTTGTTGTCCTCACACATTACAAGGAAATAGAATGTGTGGTGGGCAAAGCCTAATCAACAAAACCAAAGACAATACTACACGCAAAAAGAGCAAGAGCTTCGTTATAGAAGTTTTGTGTTTTGCATGTATCTTCTTGTAGACTATCTGTTTCTGAAAAATAAATTGTGAATTTGTTACAATTCCGCAATGACCGCTCTTCACGCAATCCTGCAGTGATGGAGAAAGTTTTTAAGCTAGGGGTATTTATACCCTCAACCAAAACATGTGGGAGTTTTCATACCCTCATTGCAAACATAAGGGGGTTTTTATACCCCCTTTCAGTTTTTTAGGGGGTACACCAACATACGTAATAAACACTTTGCGTGGAAAGTCTTTTCATCAGTTTGAGTTTCTTCAGCCCGGCCCGGTTGCGGCTCACCTTTTTCTTCTCTTACCGAGCACTCAAAGCCAAAGTCTCACAAAAAAGTTTGTTTTTCTTTTCCTTCATCTTTTTTTAAATTTTTTTGAGCAATTAGTTTTGTCTGCTTTATTTTTCATTTTCTTCGGCTTCCCCTCAGATCGCTGCTTGTCGGCCATGTTTAATGTTGGGTTGTTGTCAGTCTTATATAGCCAATCAAAAGCGTCGAGAAAAAAATAGAAAATATTATCGTGCATATGATTGGCTGTTTCTCGGAAGCGACAGAATGAATAGGAGGGGGAGAGAGGATGGTAGGCGGTCGCGCAGGACGCACTGGCACACGATCCAAATCGAGCGAAAGCTGTACGCACGACCGAAATAGTTGTACCTGATGATGCCTCCCAGCAACTTAGCTTTACGTTTTCATACCCCTTTGGCACTGACTTTGTGCGTGTTTATACCCTTTCATTACATTTTCGTTACGTGATTTCCCAACTCAGTACGTGAAACACGTACGATTGTACGTGATCTCCATCACTGAATCCTATAACCACCCACTTGTCATCCCCAACCAATTCAGTAATATTAGGGCGATCCTCGTGCTGTCTCATAAAGTGTGATAAGATTGTTCGGCCTGTCTTGCTTTTAGGCAATAGATCTGGGTTAAACATGGATCAGGTTTATGCTGCAGCTGCAGGAAGCTCAGTGGGCTAAATATGGAATCTGCGAGTCCACATGTTTATGTTTCTCGCTGTTTTCATATGTTTCCAGAAAATGGATCGCAACAAGGTCAGTTGCGTCATTAGCTGCAGGAGGGATAGTTTTACTCCAATACACGGCAGCAAAATAACTCAAAAGATATTTGAAGATAAACATATACACCACCCACTGGCACAAACAAACAAACAAACAAACAAACAAACAAACAAACAAACACACACACACACACACACACACACACACACATTATGCTATTTATTGAACCAATCGAGCAACACACGTAAATAAACTCCATACAAATAACCAAACAAAAAGTATACTATTTACTTCAAATCTCTTTCAAAACTTTAACTGTCATTTTATATACTGCTGCATCCCCTGTAGTCAGGAAATTGGATACTGAAAGATGCAGTACGCCTTTATTGGAGAAAATGACAACCTGCACAATACTGAGGTGCCTGGTGGTTAAAGTTCGAAAGTGCTCTCACACATGCAAAACTCCCATAGTGGAGGGTGGG
Organism: Oncomelania hupensis; assembly: GCA_036898135.1. Lineage (NCBI taxonomy): Eukaryota > Metazoa > Mollusca > Gastropoda > Littorinimorpha > Pomatiopsidae > Oncomelania > Oncomelania hupensis. The sequence continues at coordinate 108,538,245 of CM072511.1, forward strand.
AGGTGGGGAAGTTGGTCCAGTGCATGGTGATTATATTGGACTACGGAAGAGGTGCACATCAGGGTCCGTAGTCAGAAAAGCCAATACCACGAGGATGGGGTACAATCTTTACCTTCCGCTAGTTTGGACTTGTCTGGTATTCAGAGAAGTTGAAACTGCCCTGCCACTCGGCCAAACGGCCGATAATTTTACCGACGCTAATCCCTTCCGGTAACTCGTACCCTTGCCGAGGTAAAAATGGCCAATGCAATTGTTTTCGCAATGATTTTGCATCGAAGACGAAGGAACAGCGTCTTTCGGGACAGATGAAATCCTATAAATATACTTGATGATGTAGAACATTACAGTAAATTTACATTTTAAAGAATCGACATCGTGCGAATTGTGGATGAAGTAGGAGAGGAGTTGCAACATGCAAACGGGCATCGTCACTTCTTCCTTCACTGCAACTGTGTTTAGCACAAGGTTTCCAGTTCTATTTATCCTTGTGCCAGTAAAATTGCCGTAAAATACTTCTTTTTGATGGTAGATTAATGACCAAAGCGAAGTACGAAAGTAAAATGTTTTGGTTTCCTCTTTCAATTCTAAGTAAACGAAATATTTTTGATGGGAAAAGTTGCTTTTTCCTTCGTGTATGCTTTGTATTTCTTCGTTGTAGATCTCCTGTGAGGATCTATGTTTCGCAAGCGTTTAGGAAGATGGAGATGACAAGGGAGCATTACATTACATTACATTACATAATTGTTGCTTTAGGTCCAGCGGACTCTTCCGAGCCAAATCAGGACCGGACAACCCCCAATCCGCATAAAAGATCTGCTGAAACAACCCTAGTGGGAAAACTGAATGCCCTCCACCAGCCAGTCACTTTACAATAAAGACATCCCACGCAGGGGACGGCTGAGGCTTCACCCCAACTTATCGAACCCCCGTTTACAAAAACAAAATAGAATACAAACATCATTATAAATTATCAACAAAACACATACAAATAAAATGCCTACATTGCTAAATAATAACATTATAGGAAGCCCTAGTGACCACCTGGCAGAAAGCGTCCAATATTCCCAAGCTGATCCAACAGACCTCATACACAAACAAGGGGTCTTGTCCCGGAAGAATTTTCAAGAAAAAAGGTAGGAGACTGGTCTAGCGAAGAAGACGATAGTATAGCAGATTGATAGAACAGAGCAGGAATGAGAAAGAGCAAATGAGAAAGACAGCAACAGTGGGAATTTAAAGCACTAAATTTCCAGAAAGTGGGGATACTATTTATGCTGAAACCCCCGGCACCCCAACGGGGGTAAGACAAGGGAGCACAGGAGCCTTACCTTGGAATGTACTGTAGACTGATGGTCCTGTCTTTCCAAATGGGAAAGAATAACGATACTTAATCTTAATTTTAATAATATTTAAATCACTTGCACTCATACGCTAGTGATTTGGCTATTCCCAACCCAACTGTAATCAGAAACTGTCCCGAAAAAATAGCATGAAATACAAAAGGAAAATAAATTATTCAATCTCTCTTTCTCTCTCTCTCTCTCTCCATCTGTCTCTCTCTCTCTCTAAAACATACCATCATCATCACCATCATTATCATAATCATCATCATCATCATCACCATCTTCTTCTCTCTCTCTCTCTCTTTCTCTCTCTCACTTTCTCAAAACACATAATCGTTTAAGAAAAAATAGAAAAGAAAGAAAAAGGGGAGCAAACTCCAGCCGCTTTGCTCTCCCTTGAGAATGGATATACTGGTGGGTTCGTATAAACGCTTTGTCAGAAGGGTAGATGATTCTTTCCACACACGATCAATAAAAACCCACTTCGCCACCACAGCTCGAAACCCCTTGGGGACTGCACGTGGTGGTTGTCTCTAAAAACGCGTTGGACAACTTAACACTTGCTCCAAAGCAATACGCGTCGTTAAGAAATAGCATTTAGGAATTAATCCAATTTTACGGCTGCGCTGAATGATTAAACAGTTGTGCCATTACTAGTTAATCTGATGCAGACTCCAATAAGTACGGTTGTTTCCCTAACGGTGCCTAGTTTTATTGCCGCTCCGATAACGTTCCCGCCATCTGGGTACGTACAACACTTGCAATACCGGCAGAATTTAGATGGACGAAGCCTCTATCTGTTGGTCTGTCTGTCGCTCTCTCTGTCTCTGTCTTTGTTTGAAAAAGAGAGCAGAAGAGAGAGCAGAAGAGAAGAAGAAGAAGAAGAAGAAGAAGAAGAAGAAGAAGAAGAAGAAGAAGAAGAAGAAGAAGAAGAAGAAGAAGAAGAAGAAGAAGAAGAAGAAGAGGTTTAATTAAACAGAAATTGGAGGACCAGTTTGTTCAGTCTTTGGCAACATGAGTTTAATAATGAGTTATTTGTAACACGTGATTTTTGTTTTGAAAAATACCTAAAATGTTTATCGAACGATATGCGGAAAAGCTTGATAAAATTCAGAGTAAGTTGTAATAATTTGCCAGGGCAGCAGCTGAGATACTCGAATGTCTTGCGGTAGTTGTGCAATTTTAATGAAATCTCTTCTCTTCTCTTATAATATTCCATTATTAAAAGACAGCTGTACAGTTTTGCTACCAAATTATTATAATCACTACCCAAATATATAATAAACGTCATTATTTAATAGTAATGAACACAAATTTTTCAAAGAAGAGGAAAAATACATGTCGATTTATTGGTATAAATTTTTCACTGTTCAAATACTATGATTGTATTGAATAACTTCTTTGTGTATCCTTGTTTTCTTCTCTCATTTTTATAATTAATTACAAGGTGTGTGATTGTGCTTGCTTCAATTATTACATTATACCTACTGCGTATTGAATGCATGGAATAATGTGAATATAGCTTTTTGATCTTGTTTTGTCTATGACGTTATGAGTGTCCGACTTGGCTGAAAGCCCTTCAGAGGCCAGAGCCGTTAATTGAACTTGAGAAGAAGAAGAAGAAGAAGAAGAAGAAGAAGAAGAAGAAGAAGAAGAAGAAGAAGAAGAAGAAGAAGAAGAAGAAGAAGAAGAAGAAGAAGAAGAAAGAAGAAAGAAGAGAAATCGTACATAACGAAAGAACAAAAAAGCATTTGGGTAAGAAAGAAAGAAAAAAAGAGAATCGGCAAAGTAGTAAATGGGAAAGAAAAGACACGAGAGGGGTGGGGGAGGGGCCGGGGGGGGGGGATTGACAAGGAAAGGCATGAATACGTGCGATATGAAAGGCACAAATCATCAGGACAGGAAGTGGAAAATAACTTTAAGAAAAGAAAAAAAAGACTCAAGTCATGTCGTGTTAAGATCGAAACTGCACTTAAAGCCCAGTGCAATATCTCACAACGACGGCGACAACGACGACGACGACGACAACGACGACGACGATGATGATGATGATGATGATGATGATGATGATGATGATGATGATGATGATGATGATGATGATAGCCATTTGGGTGGTGATGAAGAAGATATTCATTGGGGTGGTGATGATGAGGAGGAGGAAGAGGAAGATGAGGAGGAGGACGACAAGGAGGAGGTGGGGACTTCGTATTATAATATCCCAGCAGACAGCTAACGATGATGGAACGACACACGAGCGCAGCTATACAGACTGTGAAACAATAATGATACCGGGGAGAGCACACAGAGAATGTGCGAGAGATATAATTAAAAGAGAAGCTGGCAATCTCAGAGTAGCTGATCTCAATGCTTATTCATAAAACTGGATACCCAGCAGACTTCTACACACGAAGATGGACACGTTGGATATCTGAGACGGAGTGAGGGTAGGAGAAGGGTTTGTGAAAGAGCGGATAACTCAGATAATGACATGTGCGCAAGCGATGTATTAATTTTCAAATTAAAAATCCCACAGTTGAAGAAACCATTTCAGTCTCCAAAGACGAAATGCTAGCAAAGTTGAGAAACCCATGTCAGTCTCCTAAGACGAATTACCAGCAAATTTGAAGAACCCATGTCAGTCCCTTAAGGCGAAATACCAGCAAAGATAAAAAAACATATCAGTCTCCTAAGACAAAATGCCAGCAGACAACGACACACAAACACAAATATAGATGGACAGTCTAATGAATAGGAACAAGGGGAGAGTTATTAGCACAGAGAAAATGAGAGATGTACAGAAGACTGCCACCAGTCCCTAAGTAACCTTTATTTAAACCCTCATAAGACAGGACACCCTGCGGACACATAACGATGATGGAGCGCTAGACGGACAAAGATGGACAGCTGTAGACCTATAAGGGGGAGAGAGAGAGAAATAGAGAGAGAGAGACAGACAGAGTGATATATTGTGGACGGTAGCAAACTTTAATAAGAAGGAACACCCAGAGGACAAGTAACGATGATTAAATGACAGCACGTGGACATAGTGACACTATCCTTTTCCCCAGCACGTACGCATCGCCCATAAAACTTAAAACTGGATTTGGTATTGCTGTTATACTGTTGGTAATACTTATTATCCTTATTTACATCCTGAGCACGAGTCTGCCGATGCAGAAAAATGGAGAACATGACATGCAGATAAAATGCGATTGCTTGATGTTATTGTCCTGTTTTGTGGCATTGAGTCATTTTGATACTCATGGAAAATAACACTCTATCGACACAGCAGTCATTTTGATTTCGCTTTTGCTTTTGATCGAGGTAAATTGTTTAATTATCATAAAAAGGGAGCAAAGCAATCACACAGTTTTCAGCACCGGAAGCAACGGAGTAACAATGTGTGTTAGTTTGCATCAATAAAATGGTCAGAGCATTTAAAGAAAGAAATCAAAGCCTAATTGCTTGTGGCAAACGGTGCATATTCAATACCAACAATCACAAATATAGACCTACAACAACAAAAACAACAACAAAACTAACAACAGGATCGGAGCAGCAGCACTAAGAACAAGAACAACAAGCAAAAACAACGACTCTCCTAGATAAAATTGGGTTTATAATCTCACCATCATTCGCGTCGCACTGTGAACACCAGATCTTTAAAGTGCTTTCAATTTCGTATACAGAAATACACGGTATTGTCACGTGTAGACTACCCTTCAGCAATAAAAGTTGAACCACTGGAGTGGCTTTGTACAAAACCATCATCACTGCCAGTGGTGATCGGCAGGGCTATAAAAAAACGATTCGCTAAACAAGTGCACTGCCTATAATGTAAGTAATATTGGTCGAAACAGTACTCAAGTGTTTCACATTACTACTACAGTAATAACCAGGATTATATGTAGTTTTACGATCAGCGGCGATCTCCCGTGCATATAAAAATTAGCATTACACTGATGCAAAAAGAAGAAAATTTGTGTATGGCTTCTATTGGCGGAACGCTGTTCAAAACGTTTATTTATAATGATGTACATGCAGATAAAGCTGAATTTGCTAAATAAAACAATGACTAAGTAAATAAATAATACAACTTATGCAATGCAATGCTATGCAATGTCCTGAATTAAACAATCTTTCTCTTTCCCTTACCTATATACGACACGAGATACCTGTCTTTTTCCAACTTATACAGAGAAAACGACAATTTAAAGCAACTATTTTTTTAATAGAACTACTTAACTGTTATTTCCAAATAGCTTAAAGAATACAACAACAAAAAAAACAAGTTTATTTTCTAAAAAACTAATACGGAAACCGTTCAAAGAAATTCTAAGTAGTCAATTTCGCATACACACAATACAATTAACAGTCAAGAGAAGCTCATTTTCACGTACCGAATAACCAAGAGAAAAACAATTGACGGTAGACTAATAACACAGTGCCGAACAGGTTAACAACCCGTTAATGCCATTCGCTGAGACACATCGGGAAAGAAAACAGAGAAGCCGAGAGAACATTTTCAACTAAATAACAAGATGACAAGCCATTCAAATGTATTTTCAGACACAAACACACACAGCCGAAAAATAAACATTTTGGAAAATGTTAGTTTTGTTGGCAGTGTTGAGACTCTGCTTTATCCTAAAGAAGAAAAAAGGAAACGTAGAATGATGGGCCACTATCTGAATTATCTGCAAGCTAAAAAAAAAAGTATCAACATCGGATCAGCCAATTTTTAGAGACAGCGCAAAACGTTTTTTGTTAGAAAACGGTGAAACACAACGACCTTGACCTTTGAGAAAGTACAAATACGAATGATCTAGCATGCTTAGCAGCAGTTAAGGTATCCACACAGTAAAAATGATGACTTTCGGTTCAGTTATTCACAACTTTCCGGCACCTCTCATAAAAACTCGTGGGTATCGCCATTATAAATTAAAACGAGGTTATATGAAACCAAGTTCCGGTGTGGCTTGTTTTGCTTTTATCAAAGCTTGATGCGTGACTTTTAGATATGGCAAATTGCCGAAAACGACGATTGTTAGAGCCAGAAAACGAGTGGGATAAGTATAAAAACGGTGGAGGAAGTACATGCTCAGTGAAAGGATGCAAAAAAACAATACAATACAATACAAGGTTATTGCTTTAGGTCCAGCGGACTCTTCCGAGCCAAATCAGGACCAGAGAGACGTTATCTTAAAATATTATAAAATGATTCAAGTCTTAAAAAACGAGCCTGTTACTCTTAAATACACAAACAAACTTTCACATGACACCTCTTTAAGAGACTTCTTTAAAACTGATGGATTAAAAATATGTTCTCTTTCTTCAATCAAATCACTAAATTCAGTCCTAATAAAATCCAAACTAAACAAAACATGTCGATACGATTTATATGCGATAAAACAAACCAACATCATGTAAAAATTGAAACAGATGTTGACCATTACATACTTTAAAAATCTCTTTGAAAGGTATGGAACCAAAATATGTTTCCCTTTCCTCAATCAAATCAGCACACTCAGACATGAAATGTCGAACGGAAAAGGATTGATCACATGCAAAGCACCATGGTGGTTCTTCTCCTTTTAAAAGGAAACTGTGGGTGACATAAGTATGCCCAATATGAAGGCGAGATAACACTGTTTCTTCTTTGCGAGTGGATGCAAAGTTAGGCAAAGAAGTGGACAAATCGGGAAGAATTTGAAATAATTTGTTGTTGACATGGTTAGACCAGTCAGTCTGCCACAGTCGTTTACAATAAGAACCAGTCATACAACGTAGGTCAGAGTAGGGCACAAACTGGAAAATCTCTGGAGGGAAATCGAGATGCAGAGCATCTTTAGCCGCCCTGTCTACTGCAATATTGCCGCGGATGCCCATGTGACCAGGCACCCACATAAAAACTATCTTTTTACCCTCAGAAACAAGTTGTGTATGGAGGTCATGGATCTCTGCCAGAAAAGGGTGTGATATCTTTCTCGTGGAAAGAGCCTGAAGTGCTGACAATGAATCAGACATGATTAAAAATGAGGTTCTTTTGGATTGATAAACTTGTTTCAGAGCTAAATGAATTGCCTTGAGCTCAGCTGTATAAACAGAACAAAAATCAGGTAAACGCTGTTGCAAAGGCTGGTCTAAGTGTCTCCCGGAGACCGACGCAGCAGCAACTGAATCTCCTTTCTTTGACCCGTCTGTAAAAAGTTGTTCATATCCTGGGTATAAAGCACACTGTTCTAAATAAAGTTGGTTATATACGGTTTCGGATGTACTGTTTTTAAGGAAAGCGGACAACTGCCAATTAATGTTTGGGATACATAATTTCCATGGGGGAGCTTCAGTCCGAAGCTCATCGTCGTTGATGGAAGCAACATCAATGCCTGCTTTTTCCAGATGAGCTTGCATTCTGATGCCAAACGGAGGAATTGTGTTAGGTTTGGCTTCAAATTTCTGAACAAAATCTGGGTTGAAAACACAGTCATAAGCAGGGTTCATAGGATCAGTTTTTAATTTTAAATAGTAATTCATTGACAATTTTGTACGTCTCAGCTCCAGCGGAGGTTCGTTAGCTTCCACGTAAAGACTTTCACAAGGGGAAGTGCGAAACGCACCCAAAGCAATGCGTAGTGCCTGATGGGCAACTGGATCTAGCATCTTAAGATAAGATTTTCTAGCAGAACCATAGACAATGCAACCATAGTCTAACTTGGATCTAATTAAAGAACGATATAACAGCAATAAAGTTTTCTTGTCAGCACCCCAGTCTGTACCACTGATAACCTTGAGCAAATTGCAGGCCTGTTGACATTTAGTTTTCAAAATTTTCAGATGAGGAATGAAAGATAGCTTTTGATCAAAAATAACACCCAAAAATTTGACTTGTTGGACCGCCTTTATTGGAGTTTTATTGAGGAGAATAGTAGGGTCTTGAATAATTCCCCGGTGCTGGGAAAAGTGAATACATTCAGTTTTTGCTTCAGAAAATTTAAAACCATTTTGTAAAACCCAGTCTTCAACGGCCTTGACACATAACTGTAGCTGACGTTCTGCAGATGCCAAAGTTTTACCTTTGGCTACTAACGCAAAATCGTCAACAAACAAAGAATTGTCAATTCCCCGTTTAACGGAACGAACAATGTTATTTATTTTAATATTAAACAGCAAGGGAGACAAGATGCTACCCTGAGGCACTCCCATCTCCTGTTCCCTCATATCTGACAAAGATCCTCCAACCTTAACCTGAAAGAGTCTGTCCGTTAGAAAATTGGAGATAAACAGAGGTAAATGTCCCTTCAAACCCATTTCTTGTAAATCTGAAAGAATGCCATATTTCCATGTGGTATCATAAGCTTTTTCCAAATCAAACATGATGACAACGACATGTTCACCCTGGACGAACGCGTTACGGATAAAAGTGTCCAGTCGCACCAGGTGGTCAACAGTACTTCGACCACTTCGAAAGCCACACTGAGTGTTGGATAAAATATTATTTGTTTCTAGATACCACAGTAAACGAGAATAAACCATTCTTTCTAGCGTCTTGCATAAGCAAGACGTTAAGGCTATTGGTCTATAGTTTGTCGGGTTAGTATGGTCTTTGCCAGGTTTAGGGATGGGTACAATAATGGCCTTTCTCCAAGAGGGAGGAAAGGTGCCAGTGATCCAGAGCTGATTGAAGATGTCCAGCAGTTGAGACCGTGAGTACCTTGTTAAATGTCTGAGAAATTGATAATGGACATCATCCGGTCCAACTGCTGAATCTGCACTTTTGTTAATTGCATCGTCAAGCTCGACTAATGAAAACGGAATGTTGTAATCTTCAGAATTATCGGAGGTAAAATTTAACTGTTGTTTTTCTTTACGGGTTTTAACTGTTTGAAAAGGGACAGAATAATTTTCAGAGGAAGAATTTGCAGCAAAAGAAGAAGCCAAAAGATCAGCTACTAATTTTTTATCTCCGATTATGTCACCCTGCACAGTAAGGCATGGGCTCACCTGTTTGTTACTTTTATTTTTGAGTTTGCGGACTACTTTCCACACCTTCGACAGTTTCGCTTTCGAATTAAGGGTGGAGCAGAAACCTCTCCACGATTCTCTTCGCTTTTGTTTGAAGAGCTGTCGGCACTGCGCTCGCAAACGTTGGTGATTTTGTTTATTTTCAGTGCTTGGGTGTAAAAACATAGTTCTTAAAGCTTTTTTACGAGCTTGTTGAAGTTTTCTACATTCATCGTCAAACCAGGGTTTTTTAAGTGTGTGAGGGTTTGACGAAGTTTGCGGAATGGACTCTTGGCACTGTTAATAACTATGTCAGTATAAAGCTGTATTGGATCTAAGGCATTTGAAAATTCCTGCTTCTTAGCACGTAACTGGACCTCAGACAGGTTAGAAAACAGACTCCAGTTAGCTTGTTTCAGTTTCCACCTGCCATGAGTTTGCTCAAGGTTGTCTGAATCATGTTTTAATAAAACCGGGAAATGGTCGCTGCCATGGAGATCTTCTAAAACTGTCCATTTAAAATCCAAAAGTAACGAGGGATCACAGATTGATATATCAATGTGGGACAAAGAAGCAGTTCTTGAACAGGAAAAAGTTGGAGCACCCTCGTTCAAAGTTACTAGATTTAACGAGTCTAAAATGTCTTCAATTATTTTCCCCTGAGAATCGGTACGATCGCTACCCCACAGGGGAGAGCGGCCATTAAAATCGCCCAACAACAAAAAAGGGGTAGGTAACTGTTGAATCAAATTCTCAAGGTCATTTTTGTTTACATTTATGGATGGTGTCAAATATAGAGAACAAACTGTGAGGGATTTAAAAAAAGATACTCTAGCTGCAACTGCGGGTAAACTTGTATTCAGTGAAATTGGGTTAAATGGGACGTTTCTATGAATAAAGAGTGAAACGCCTCTAGAAGATAGACAATCAATAGACGAATAACCAGTAATATTTATAATCTGTTTCTCTGACAGGAGAGTTTCCTGAAGGGCCAACACTTCAGGTCGATGCTCTGTCAGCAGACAGCAGAGCTCCTCATAATTTGCCCTTATCCCTCGGATGTTCCATTGTAAAATGGACATAAAAATGAAGTAAAAGAATGCTAAAATTTTCATCTCCGAGAGCACAATTACGTCTCTTTATCGTTTGGACCCTCGTCCATCTCTTCATGTTCCATCAACCCCCCGAAACGGTTCTCCGTTTCGAGAGGCTGATGGTGCTTGGAAGAAAGGGGTCCGGGCCTTTGATTTCTCGTCAAAGCCCCGGAACCCGAACTGCCAGACGACTTCTTCCCCTTCTCCCCAGCACCGGACTTTGTATCCTCCCTCTCCCCCTCACCCCTTCCAACCTTTCCCTCTCCTCCTCTGACGCTCTTCTGCTGAGCGACTAGCATCTTTGCCGCCCCAGCAACTACCCGGTCGCTAAAACCGGTCGTTGCTGGTGCGGCGGCCTGAGGCATAACCTCCTTCGCGGCAGGTGTGACGGCTTTTGGCGCGGCCGTCTGCGTGCTTGGAGTGACGGTTTTTGACGTGGCCGTCTGCACGTTCTCCAATGTGTTCAATGGGGCTGGAGAGACCCCCCTCTGACTAAACACTGTGATCATTTTCTCGAGACTATCCATTCTTTTGCATAACGCTTCCAAGATCTGACTCATCTTATTCATACAGGTTTCCATCGCCCGATGTGTAGTAGACTCCACAAGAGGCGTGGAACCTGCCACCGACGCAAAGGATCTTTCTAAAGTAATGGGTCTCTTTTCCAGCACTTTCTTTCTGGCATCCCCGAAGGAGCACCCCTCAGTGGCCCGTATCTTTTGCATTTCAAGCTCCAACTGCCACTGAGGGCAGTCTTTGGAGCTGGAAGAGTGCTGCCCCGTGCAATTGACACAGCATATGGGGTCCTTACATTCACCGTCATGTTTGTCTTTGGCGCACTCTCTGCAAGTTTCTTTGTTTTTGCAGGACTTGCTACCGTGGCCAAACCTTTGGCAGCGGTAGCATCGCAAAGGCGAAGGTGTGAAAGGGGTAACCTTCACTCTGAGATATCCCACCCTGATTGACTCTGGCAACTTGGCCATCGCAAAAGTCACAAAAAGAGTATTGGTTGGGATACGTTTAGATCCCTTGGTGACATATACCCTCTGTACAGCTGTGACCCCCTGGCTGGAGAGCTCTTCACGAATTTCTAAATCGGACATTTCAATCAAGTCCTGGCATCGGATGACTCCCTTGGAGGAATTCAACCGTCCATGTACAGAAACTTTGATTTGTCTGTCAACAAAGACGGTCAAATTCCTCTTTAGCAGACAATCCGACGCCCGTTTGGTTGAGCACTCCACCAGATAGGCCCCAGATCTAAGTTTTCTCACATCTTTGAAACCAACCGTTGAAATCGATTGAAAACCTTTGTGGATCGCAAACGGGGACAACTTGCCTAGTGGCAGAGCCGAATCGGTCCCCTCAACAACCAAAAAACGAGGCCAGGCCCCATCCACCCCCGATGCACAAGCTTTCTGTCGTATGTCCATATCACTGTCCGTGTCCGAGTCCGGTCCGTCATCACGTAGTCGTCGTTTATTAGTAGAAGCCATGATTTTAAAGTAAGAATTCATCCCCCCTGCTCCCCACCCACCACGGAGTCCAACAAGGGGATGCGTCCAAGCGGAAAATCCAGCAAGGGAGCGCACCAGGGCTACAGGGGGGATATACACCCAGACAATCCCGCACTGCCACTACGGTTTTGTTCAAGTTTGACCCATGAGCCGCAGCCTTCTAGCAGAGCTAGGGCAATACACGACCAGCCGCTTGACTGACGCGGGCCACGCCAGCCTCCCGTCTAGGAGAAGTCCGGGCCAAAGAGGTGTGTTAGTGTGAGGGACCGCAGTCCCTCAGTGACCTCAACCTCCAGGATCCCATTCTCCCCCGACACGGGTTGCCCTGCACGGCAAACGCAGGGGGCCAAGAGAAGGCCACAGAGAAAAAGAAGGGTAGAAAAAGAAGGAATGATGGGGAAAAAGAAGACAGGGAAAGTCCGGTAAGGCAGAAGAAAGGGAGTCAAAACTGCATAGTATACTGGGAGAATTTAAGGGTGAAGAGAATATAGGTGAAAGGACCAATAAGACAGAAACAAGACAAAAGAGAAGAAAAAGGGGTAGGCAACTTGGTCACCCAGCCAGAGAAAGGCATGGGGTCCACCCCCGGCGCGCGGAGCCGAGCCCGTGGGGGCGCAAAAAACAATCGTAGAGGCCTGTACATGTGGCGACTTCGGAGGTGCGTCGATCATCGACAGAAAGTGAAACAAGACCTGAAGACTCTTGTAGTTTTCCATAGCTTCGCCGTCGCAACCTTCACAAAACACGAAGTAACTGCTTATTTTAGGCGAGCGTTGTGGCCAAGTGGGCTAAGGCGGGACTAACTTGCATTGTTCACAAGCCAGAAACCAATGGCCCCTGACAGGTGTGGGTTCGAGCCAGCATCTGGGCGTTATGTTTTTCCGAATATTTTTCAAAAATTCACAAATAATGTTAGGTAGGTAGGGTTTAGGCGCGCCACTGGCGATAGAAAGGGATAATAAACTGCAGCAAAAAAAAATAAAAATATGTGAGGGTACGATACAGGTGGCCAGTGACACATGTTATTATTCTTGAATATTTGGAAATAACTCACTAAAACACGCGGAGAAAAAAAAACGGAAGTATTTTTCATAGAGGGGATTCCCGTTGGTGCATAGGATAGCAGAAAAGTGTGAATTCTTGCGACAAGGCAAAAAGCGTGTTTTGAACAAGAAAGTCAAATTCGGATGGACACGACATTCGACAACCGGACTGCTCCATGATTTAAAGTATCTGTACACCAAAAGTCAACAATATTGCTTTACCGTTTTTGAGATAGTGAGCAAAACGTGTTTAGCAACAAATTGACTCCAGTGACCTTGACCTTTGCGGTCGATAAAATAAATTATAATGGCACTGGAGGCAGGCAACTAATTCCTATTAAGTTTGGTCAATCTCAGTTCAGTGGTTCTTGAGACTTGGCTTCTAACGGACCGGCAGACAGACGGCAGGACAGATCGACATTTGGCTCGTTCTAATCCCACCCCCAACGCTCAACCCCCACTGATTCCCCTTCCCCCAAACTCCACTCTCCCACCCAGAGTATTTCCAGACAAGTCTTGAAATGTAGTTAGAACTCGTTGGGTAGAACATTAGCATACGCATCATTAAGAAGGAACATGAATCAATTCGAAAAATATAATGAGCTGTTACCACTTGAAGTGGCCTGGATGCTCAGTTGTTAGAGAGCTGGGTTCCTATGCCTAAGGTCGTGGGTTTGAACCCCGCGTGGGACGAACTTAGGTAGGAGACTTTTCAGGACATGAGGGTTTTTCTCCAGGTACTCCGGTTTTCTCCTTCCATTCAATAATTGTAATGGATGCAGTCAGTCTAACATTTGAAAAATAAAAATTGATTTCTATTCCGATTTCTGTAATAGCGATCACTTCAGATCGCCGCTCTTTGATTCGCTTGAAGAAAAAGCGCATTATAGTATCCTGTAACATTATTATTATTATTTATTTTTTTAAAATTATTATTATCATTATTATTATTATTATTATTATTATTATTATTATTATTATTATTATTATTATTATTATTATTATTATATAGGCTCCCTTCCAATATTGTGTGCTACATCATTAAAACTTCGTTCACAAAGAGTGCTGTTACAGTGTCTGGTAAGTTGAGGTTTTACATAACAGTTCGTCTGTCAGCAGAAGGTATGCAGAATTAACCTCACGTTAGCCGCAACAACGTAAAGAGCAAAAGAAAAACAATAATAACGTTAAAGCCGTGTTGCCTTCAAGTAAGCCTAACTATGTTGATTTTGCATCTCAGGACGCATGCTTCTCTGTGAGCGCTTTCGTTTGAGTGTTTTTGAAAAACAAAAACCTGACATTGGAGTGCGCGTAAAGCATCATACTCATAAGAAAGACAACATTTAGGAAAAACACAAAAGTTAGGACGGACACAGAGTCAAAGATAGGCCACGCAGTGCGAATCTCAATGTCATTGATTGGACTGAAAGAGAGCCGGTCAGACAAACAGGCAAACTGACTGACAGACATAGAGTGACTGAGAGAGACAGACAGACACACAGACAGAGAAAGAAGAAGAAGAAGATTATAAGGCATTCAAATGTCTTTCCAGACAAACACACATAGCCAGAAAATAAAAAAAAGTGTTAATTTTCTTACCAACACTCAACAAATCCGCTTTAGCCGTTTTTAAGATATTGATGTGTTTGGCCACAACACGATTCCAGTGACCTTTGGCAGTGATCTTTGGCAGTGACCTTTGGCAGTGACTTTTGGCAGTGACCTTTGCGGTAGAACAAATAGCATTATTTTGACGCGGGAGGCAGGCCACTAACCTAGGTAATGATCCTATGAAGTCTGATCAAAATCCGTTCAGTGTTCTTTTTTTTTTTTTTTTTTTTTTTTAAGATATGGCGTCCAACGAAAAGCAGACAGACGGCGCGATCGACAGACGGCCATTTGGCTCGTTCTGATTCCCGACTGTTTCAAGGTATTTCCAGACTTATCCGAAAATGCAAAAAGTAAAGGTTATTATGTTAAACACAGATCCTACAGTCGATATGGAAGGGTAGATATGAAGGAAGAAGGGGGCGAGGGCAGTTAGTGACGAAGGAGAACCGGAACCATAACCATTTTATAACATGAATTCCCTTATAATATAGATCTGTATAACCTTCTTGGACTATAAAAACAGTCTACGAGTGATATGAGTCTCCTCTCTGAAAATCCTTACGGGAAGAGAGGGGACTATAAACTGATAAACATAACATAACATAACATGCATGGGACGACAACTGTGCTCACTGCAGAAAACTCAATTGACTCGGCTGCGGTTGTATCCCTTTTGAAGTTCCAGGCTCGTGTTCTTATAGCAAACATTTCTTTATCACCATGTTTTATCGCTCGCAGGGTTTGTCACTTGACAGCAAGCACGGTGTCTTTTGACACAATATTTTTTAAGCCACGCGAAACTGTTGTTTTTGGAAAGCAAGAATGATCGTTTTGTTGTGGTTTTTTTTTTTTAAACGGAGAAAACCTGCATTCGACATCCTTGGCATTTGAGAGCAATCATGATCTCTTTCAAAGGAATCAGAAAGACTGCACAAAGAAGCATAGAAATGATTCTTGACAAACCAAAATAAACAAGCCTGCTGTTTCACTCTGCTTCGATGTGTTTGTGAATGTAGTTTCGAAGAAGAACAAGGAGATTCAATATCTTATTACCAGAAGAAAATGATTTTAGCATTTAGTTGCTAATCTTGCAGTCAGTCCTTCTTTCAGTCACTCACACATTTAATTTAACCATGCACCCGCAATAAGAAGAAGATGATGATGATGATGGTGCAACTCTCTAAAGAATCCAAGACCAAGGATCATACAAAGGGTCTACCGGTTTCAACAAACCCCAACGTGGCATCAGATCAAAACGCAACAAAAGCTAACAATTCTCAGGCACGTTTTTAATCGCATATTTTTTCAGGAATCAAATGACATTTTATATTCTGGGTCGAAGCGTGATCTCCTCCAAAATGTCTAAAGCCACTTGGAATTCACTTGCAAACCGAGGGAGGCACTGTGGTCTAATGGTAGTGCTTCGGCTTGCGGATCTGAAGGTCCCGGGTTCGAGCCCTGGCCGGGCCATTGTGTTGTGTCCCTGGGAAAGACACTTTACTCCTGTTTTCCTACTCCTTCGGATGAGAGTATAAACCGAGGTCTAGTCTGTGTCGCATACATTCCATCATAACGGACTTTAAAGATCCTGACGCTCATGTCCTAGACGGGTGAGTGTCGGTGACAAGAACACACCCAGCATGCACCTAGGTCCTTCTCCCCCATCCCTGGCTGCCCAGGATTGTGCTCAGTTGTCCGGGCGTCAGACCATGCGCCCAAAGGCTGCGGGTGGGCGTCTCGGGCGGCTTGAGTTAGATCCTGTATCGGCCAGCGCCTTGAGCAGCTCTTGAGCTGGAAAAGCGCTATATAAGAACGATTAAATAAATAAATAAATAAATAAAATAAATAAACCAAAGCAAACTCAGCGTCTTTTCTACTTCTTTTCTTGATGTTGACCGCTAGGCCCAAGATCAATGTGACGATCATTCTGGGTTGTTGAGGGGGTTCGCAACGTCACTAGTCTAGATACATCAGGTAAAACTTGCAGAGTTTGCAGACTGGTAAAGGGCTACCACAAGTACCATCTGTAGGTAATCTTTGCACTCGGCTGTGTGTTTACAACACGCAGCACTGCAAATATATACAGTCTTTGAAATTTCATCTGGTTGTATATCAGGAATGGTGGGAGCGGAGACAATGGGGGATGAGGAGGGAGGCGATATTGTTCGTCTGCAAAATTTCTTTCCCAAGCGCAGAGCCTCTCCTTTTACGATATAATTATAAAACCTTTTAAATTCACAATAGAAGGAAAATGACGTCAAGCCGAAATAAAACTGTAATAATAATAATAATAATAATAATAATAATAATAATAATAATAATAATAATAATAATAATAATAATAATAATTTCCAACATGTTGCTAAACGAAACAAATGAAGAACAGGGTTTGATAAGGGGCTGATGTCCTTCCCTCTTTCAAAGCGTGATTATAAGCTAGGTATAATTAAGTAGTGATAACGATTCTGATAGGCTGTCCGGTCTATGGACTTTGGGCATTGCATTTGCGCCAATGACTGGCACCGTGCGTCTTGGAAACACGGCGTAGCTGAGACTAGTCCAGGCTTACGTTGGCCTCTGTACTGTAGTGCTAAAGCCTCGGCAATTCTCAGCTGCGCAGTGTGTCTTAGATAGTCACATTTTTCTTCTCACATTACCAAGAGAAGAGACTGGGGAGGGCGGCGAAGAAGAGGAAGGGGAAGGATAATAGGGTTGACGTCAGTCACTCTTTTCACGCTTAAGATCGATACTAATTGTGTTAAAATCTTCGGAACTTGTGATCTTTGGAGCTTTGTCTTTTTATTATACAAAACAAACACAATTTCAAGAAGAAAAAAAAAAGGTTTATAACCGAATGAGGGATTAAAAGATGCTTCTTAGTCTACAGGTACCCATTAACGATCTACGGACGCAGCACCATTCATGGCACTCATTGCTGCCGTGTATAGCCAGACCTTTTTTGTGTGTGTATATTTGTTACATTTAGATTTTTACATCTTGATAGAGAATTCGGTCAGATGCAACTTCACTGTGAATTTTTAAAGTCGGGTATCATTAGATTGCGAGATCCATACAAGTAAGGCATCTAGACCACCAACAAAGTAGGTCATCGAGACATAGCCAGACCTTTTTTTCGTGTAAATGTGTGTTAAATTTTAGATTTTTACATCTTGACAGAGAATTCGGTCAGATGCAACTTCACTGTGAATTTTTTAAGTCGGGTGTCATTAGATTGCGAGATCCATACAAGTAAGGCATCTAGACCACCAACAAAGTAGGTCATCGAGACACAAGATGTGGATTTTCTAAAAACTAGCTTCGCTCGACTAGTCCCTACCTGGCAAAACAGTTAATTGTAATAATAGTGTGAACTTCTAAAGAAAGATCGATTTGTTTTAAATATCTAAAGGAGGCTATTGTCTGTTGATTGTAAAGTATGGTGCTCGATTTGTAAGCTGAGCCTAGAAATAATAGCACCCTTACTATGACTGCAAGGCGACTGGAATGCCAAGGTTGGCCAAGATGCGCACCGCAACTGGGGAGACACATGCGGACCCCACTGCAACAACGAGACAAATGACAGGGGTCTGAGGCTATTGGAGTTTGCCAGATACAACAATCTGGTACTGGCAAACACGCTTGGTCTCCACAAAAAATCCAGACGATGGACATGGCACAGTCCCGGCGGGGAACATCACAACCAGATCGACTACATCATGGTCAAGAAACGCTTCAGATCAAGCATCAACATTGGCAGGACACGCACTTTTCCAGGAGCAGACATTGGAAGTGACCACGATCTCGTGATGATGTCTTTCCGGCTCCATTTAAAGAGAGTAAATACAGCAAAGTGCACTAGGCTGAAGTTCGACCTGGACAAACTGCAAGACCCGGAGGTGGCAAAAATATTTCAGGCCACAATTGGAGGGAAATTTGCACCACTGCTTATTTTGGGGGCAGGCGAAGTAGATGTCAACACCATGACCAATACCTTCAACTCAGCTGTAACAGATGCCGCCACTGAGATCCTTGGCAAGCACCGACCAAAGAAGAAGCCGTGGATCACACCTGAACTTTTGGATCTGTGTGATAAACGAAGAGAGTTAAAAAAGAAAAAGAACACCTCACAGGGAGCTGATGTCTACCGAAAAATCAACAATGACATCCGAAAAGGCATGCGCACAGCAAAGGAGAACTGGATAGAAGATCAATGCCAGGAAATAGAGAACAATCTGAACAAGAACAACAGCAAGAAGGCCTACCAGACTGTGAAGCGGCTGACAAGTGTTAAACAGCCCAAAGTCTCCACTATCCAAAGCAAGTCTGGCATTTGCCTTACAGAAGAACAAGAAGTCTTGGACAGATGGACAGAGTACTGCTCTGACCTTTACAACCATACACCAAATGGAGACCCATCAGTTCTAGCATGTCCCGAGAGCAGAGAAGAAGAAGAAATCCTCCCAATTCTCCGGGAAGAAGTTGAGGCAGCAGTGCAATCGCTGAAGAAAGGGAAGTCAGCGGGAGTGGACAACATACCAGCGGAACTGCTACAAGCAGGAGGAGAAGCGATGACTGATGCTCTCACCACTATCTGTAACAAGATCTGGCAGAGTGGGGAATGGCCTACACCATGGACCCAGTCGCTTGTCATCACTCTTCCTAAAAAAGGTAACCTCCAGGAGTGTGAAAATTACCGCACCATCAGCCTCATCAGCCATCCCAGCAAGGTCCTCCTGAAAATAATACTCAACAGGTTGAAACCACAAGCTGAACAAATCATAGCTGAAGAACAAGCAGGATTCATGGCAGGGCGAAGTACCACTGAACAGATTTTCAACCTCAGAATAATCTGTGAGAAATACCTACAGCACCAACAACATCTATATCATGTGTTCATAGACTTCAAGAAGGCATTTGACCGAGTCTGGCATGCAGCTCTATGGGCAACCATGAAAGTGTACAACATCAGCCCTAAAATCATAGAAGTCATCAAAAGCCTGTATGACAAGGCTACCAGTGCAGTCCTCCATAACAGCGTCATCGGGAACTGGTTCAGAACAACAATCGGTGTGCGTCAAGGATGCCTACTCTCTCCAACACTCTTCAACATCTTCCTAGAGCGCATCATGTCAGATGCTCTTGCAGATCACGAAGGCACAGTCAGCATAGGGGGCAGAGCAATCTCCAATCTTCGTTTTGCGGATGATATTGATGGATTGGCTGGAGAGGAACAAGAACTTGAACAGCTTGTACAGAGGCTTGACACCACCTCCAGAGCTTATGGAATGGAAATAAGTGCAGAGAAGACCAAAATGATGACCAACAACACCAATGGCATCAACACGGACATCAAAGTACAAGGCCAATCCCTCAACACAGTGCACAGCTTCAAATATTTAGGAGCCATTGTGTCAGACAATGGGTCTCGACAGGAAGTCCTCTCCAGGATCGCACAAACAACTGCTGCCCTGACAAGGTTGAAGCCCATTTGGAAAGACAGAACCATCAGTCTACATTCCAAAGTAAGACTGCTGCGATCTCTGGTCATCTCCATCTTCCTATATGCTTGCGAAGCATGGACCCTCACAGCAGATCTCCAACGAAGAATACAAAGCATGGAGATGAGGTGCTACAGAAGACTTCTGTGCATTTCCTATACCCAACACATCACCAACGTTGAAGTCCGACAGACCATCACACAAGCCATTGGACAACACGATGACCTGCTCACAGTGGTGAAGAAACGGAAACTCCGATGGTATGGCCACGTCACCAGATCATCAGGCCTTGCAAAGACCATTCTGCAAGGCACAGTGCAAGGAGGTAGAAGAAGGGGGAGACCGAAAAAGAGGTGGGAGGACAACATTCGAGAATGGACTGGTTTGACACTGAGCGAAGCCATGAGGGCTGCTGAGGACAGAGAAAGATGGAGTATGCTGGTTAAGCGATCATCTGTGGTGCCCCTACGACCTTCGGGTTATGGGACAGGATAGGATAGGACTATGACTGGCACCCACCTATGTTTAGAATGACACATTGTTTACGCCTGTCGCATTACCAGGTGGGGTATGGAGGTGGGGGTGGGGGAAGGAATGGAGGGCGCTGACGTGCACGTTTCCTGTCAGCCTACGGGAGACGACTTGACAACTCTCTAAAAGCCTGAAATGAGATCCAATACCCCGCATTAGCACCTTAAGCCGCACTTCCAAACAAACAAAGTAAACAAACAAACTATAAAAGGTAAAAATTAAAAAAAATTAAAAAAGGTATCTCTTTGTGTTTACTGTTTGTGTTTTGTTCTTCAATTGTCGTGTTCGTGCAGATCTAACAGTCTTTCACGGCTCGTTTATGTTCTTCGATGAACATGAAAATCTTGTAACCTTCTTTAAAACAGACAACAGGATATACAAGATAGCCTACAAGATGATAATTTGACAAGTGTGTTACTGTGCATGTGCTGTTGAAATTATTTTTGTTGAGCTCCGGTCTAAAAAAAAAAATACTTCCGTGTCGTGTCTTGAGTCGGCTGCTGTAAATTGTTTACCCACTGAAACTTAAAGGACCTCAAGGTCACACATTCTAGCTCCACAGATATTATTCTTCTTCTTCTTATGCCAATAACATGACATCAGCACTGTGCGTCAACGAGTCAGTAAGCCAGTCCCAATGTGTGAACGCATAACTCGCGCAACCGTTCATCTCATCATGATGTCATTTGGTACTAGCATACATCTTCTTTGTTGCCAATTATATGTAAAACGACTGGTTCCAATTCCAAAATTGCGAATGAGCGCTCGGAACAAAATTTGGTTGTGGTTGTGCGCTATTTAAAACATTTGATAATGATGATGATGATGATGATGATGATGATGATGATGATGATGATGATGATGATGATGATGATGATATCATTATCATCATCATCATCATAGCAAAAAAGTTCATAAATAAACACGTAAATCTTTGCAAAGTATAGATCTTAAAAAACTGTTATTGAGATCAAATTTTGTGGATTGTACATTAAATGTATAAGGATTTTTGGAAAAGACACAAATATGAATAAGGAACCAGAATTACCTAGAAAAGAACAAAAAACAACAAAAAACAATGATGCACTTGCGCTCGTGTGCGTATGTGTGTATGTATATATGTATAATATGTATGTATGTGTATATGCGTGTTTATGTATATGTGTGTGTGCGTGCGTACGTGCACACGTTCGTCTACGTGAGTGTGGGTGCATGGCACGTGCGCATAACCTATTTATGTTACAGGTTTTTTTTTTTTATTATGTGTAATCATACAGTTTAGTCATAGTTGAAAACTGACAAGGTGTATATCATGTGATCACATACTGGGCTGTCACAAAAAATAATTGGCAAATAATCCCGGGTGTTATTTTTAATTAACTGTACAGTTCAATCAAGTTTTTGCTTAATGGTATATCAGTCTTAATACAAAAAATCAGTGTGTGTTCTTTTATTTTGAAGGTACCGTTTACGTCAAAACACAAAGACTATAAATATTTGTCGGTTAAAAGCAATTAACATAATAATTAAACTAATATAATGATAGATGTAACGTCAAGTAAAGGCCTATTTTTCAAACAATTGTTATTGTTCTTCTGTGTCTGTTAATGGAGTTAAAGAGTTATCGAAATAGTTTATTGATCAGCTTCCTTTCTTCTTCTTCTTCTTCTTCTTCTTCTTCTTCTTCTTCTTCTTCTTCTTCTTTGTTTTCTTTAGTTCCAACAAACCGTAATGTTTCAACCTTCTTACTTTTACCAAGATGGGGACATGCAACCATGCGTTTGTGTGTGTGTGTGGTGTGGTATGCGTGCATGTGTGTGTGTATGTGTGTGTATGTGTGTGTGTGTTTATGTGAACCTCTCAATGATACATTATATACATGAAGTAGTTTATCCTCACACTGGTTAGTATCACTTTTTTTTATAGATTTTTTATTTGTATTGTATTGTATTAGATTAACGTCCCCGGACACATTAGCGTATAGGGGACTACTAGATTTTTTAAAAATTGTGTTATGAATTTATAGCGATGCATGATTGCAACACAGATCTATTTCGTTTGAATTATAGTTTTATTGTCAAACAAAACAAAGAAAGCATTCGGTAGAGAGTTAAGTTTAGGCCTGACGACGAACGTTTTGATTGCAATAATAATGTCATTGAATGTTTCGAGTCATTATTTGAATTAGAGGGTGGAACCGGTACGATTTCTCCAATAGAAAACCGCGGTTTAAAACCGGTTAACCGGCTAGAAGTTACAACTGGTTACCCCGGGTAAAGGAGCATAGTAAGCAAGGGAAATAACCTCTGTATTTTTTTTTTTTTTGGAATTTATGTCGCTAGCTACTTAACTCAGAGGCTATTTCCCTCCTCCACTGTGGGTAGATTTGGGAGTTTGCTTTTCAATTTTGAGTTTGTGAAACCGTTGGTGGAATCTGAAGTTGCGAATGTCATATTGGTTAGAAAAACAATGCGCATTGAAAGATTAAAAGCCTGTTCCAAGTTTGTGTTCTGTGAAATTCTGGTCAACCTTTCCTGCTTCTGTCTCTCGCAGGAGAAAGAATCTCCAAATGCCACGCGTGTTCGCTACGAATTTCTCTGTTTCTGCCATTTTGCTAGTGCTTTACGGGACGAGTGATGTCCCTTAGAAAAACCGCGGTTTTCCGGTTTTTTTAAGGCCAAACCGGTTTACCAAACCGTGAGAAAGTCGAACCGATTTTAACCGGAAAACCGGTAAAACCGAACACCCCTAATTTGAATGGGAAGATTGACGCTTTGAGTCGTCAGTAGTCACACTAAAACCTTTGATTTTGGTAAACATGCGCACAGTCACTGCGCATAAACAAAAGCACACGAGTAGTTACCATTGTTGCGCCGAAAGTCAACATGTGTGAAAAGCAGCGACAAAGAATGTTTGCATTACGCGGTAGCATATCATTTGTCAAGTTCAGAGAAAAAGACATCCTATAAACATTCAAGTGACTGTAATATCTCTATTACTTCACAAGTATCTTTCACACTCAACGTTCCTATCGGGTCTTAGAATTACTTGACATTTTCTCAAGATCACGTGAACCAAGAAGCGCGTTTCATTGGTTCCCATGCTGAATGACTCGCAATCCGTTCGTCGAAATTAGGGCATGTTATCAACGGGGAAAATCATCGCAAATCACGCTGCGAACTAATTTGACTGAGATGATTCGGTGATAGTCTCACGAAATCAGTGACTCAAGTCATGATTTTCCCTATGATTGCAATCAAAACGTTCGTCGTCAGACCTAAGCTTTAGACACCTATTATTTGTTCTGATGATTCATTTTATTTATTACAAGATTTGTTATTGTGTTTTTTTAAGTTTCATGGATTAAATTTCAGTAAGGAAACCAGAACCCGTGTAATGCCGTTTCTTCTTTACGTGAGCGAACGTGGTGTCCCTGCAATAGATAGATACTCTGTGTAGGTAATTTCAATGAACGCAAACTCCGATTTCAACAAACAACAAACTAATAAAACGTCGCTATAAAACAAAACAAACAAAGAAATTAAAGATTCATACAAAACCTCAAGTTCAAGGAACTAAGTGGAACTTAATATTTTCAATTTAGCTCAAGAAACGCCGATAATGTCATTTAAGAATTGTTCCTTAAATATCGCGGCCATTTACCAGTATTTAAAAAAAGTCAACGGCTTTTAAAAGTCCATTTAAACGACGAACAATGGGACGTTGAACCCAAATCGAAACAAACCAGATAATGCAGTTCATTTGTGTGCGCTTGCATGTGTGAGTGTGTGTTGGTGAAAGGAGATGGGCGACGTACGGGTGTATATAATTATGCGTGCGTACCTCCCTGTGTGTGAATAAGTGTGAGTGTTCGTGCGTCTGTTCGCGATTGTGTGTGTTTATCCGTAAGAAAAGTATAATGACCATTTGAAGCCTTTCAAAACAGTAAAAAGACCTTTAACCAGAAATATACCTTTTCAGTAAAAAAAAAATAATAATAAATTTAAAATTAGAAATCATAAAAAGGGCAAATAATGTTGAATCTGTGCGCATTCAAAAGGGAGACCTCGGGAAAGTAGAATAATAAAATAGATAGATAAATAAATAAATAAATAAATAAATAAATAAATAAATAAATAAATAAATCCTATAGGTTATGCAGTAATGCGATGGTACGGGGTTTTAGAAGAACACAAAGTATTTCGGCACAAAAAGAAAGTTAGAAAACAAAAGTCTAAAGCTGTCCGTGCAGTCAATTGTTTTTTCAAAGCCTCGTTTCGTTGTTGTCTATCTTAAAATGTTTAAAAGATAGTACAGATGTTGTCAACACACACACACACACACACACACACACACACACACCTACACACACATACACAAATAAATCTTAAAAAAACCCGTTATAAAGCACAACTGAACAGAGATAACTTTAAATTACTTACCTAGGTTGCTTACGACATCGAATTTCACGTCATAATTATAATGAAGATTTGGAACAGGATGGTGACCAACCCTCTCGCTATTACATCCTGGCATTTGAAATATTGCTAGCATTATGCTTTTAATAATACGATTAGTGTTAGCTCAGTCGTCAAGGACTTTAACTGGTATTGGCTTATTTCAAAACGGAATACTTAAACTCAAGGCCAAAAAGTGTCATTCTTGAAATCCTCACATGCCCAAAGGAATAAACTCCTGTGACATTGTACGTCCCTGGTATAAATGCATGTGGCATGTTGACACTGGACAGCAGCAACCACAGAGATCCGTAGGATCTCATCTTTGATATGATGATGATAATCATTATTGTGGGGATCGTCCTTAACGCTGATGCAATAGGACGTTAAGCTTCGTTGTTCCTCCACTGGACAGCATCCGATGCCGTCAAAACTATGCAAAGCTCGACTCTATATACGCATGCATTCAGAGTTGATGTTGACAGCAGTACGAAGACATTAATTTTCGCGAAATCTACCCTAACCTAGAAGCAGAAGTAGACTTCTGTGACAAAAACCGAAATGATTTCGGGAAAACTACCATAGGAGCAAAGACGCGTGACAGTAAGCTAAATGATCTGAACTAGTTTGGTTTGGTTTGGTTGGGTAGATTAACGTCTCCGGACACGCTGTGTATAGGAGACAATGTTGACAGTCCGTTGATATAAGGAGTCATGTAGACGTTGTAAAATCGTATGAAGATGGAGCGCGTGGCGCCGCTACGACAAAGGACGAAACATCGTGATGAATAAGGTGTTGTGATGAGTCATGTTGTAGTAAGAAGTCAACTGTAGTGGGGGTGCCAAAGGACGCCATGACCGTCCGCGAAGAGGTGTGCCGTTGAAGCTGCATAGAGGTGACCAAGCACAGGCCGTGAGAGGGTTGGAAGGCAGACGCGGGGCACCACTGGCGGTGAATCACCTGTTGTCCGGAGGTTGCCAATCTCCACAGGGTACCCTTCGTCGCCCTATCATAGTGAAAGAAGGGTAGGCAGCCGAAGACCAGGCAAACGCAGAAATGGCGAGGCGGGCCCCTCCGCGCAAGATCCACGCCGCCAGGCCTAGGGAGCCCAACTGGGAGAAAATGAAGGTTGAAAGTTGAGTCGGAGATACGTCTCGGAATCACCCGCAGGCAGTGGAGACAGTGTTGACTTCCAGACTGCCACCCATGGGACGGTGCGTCCTCATCGTCTCATGCCGCCATGGCTTCGGGACTGAACGATACTCCTAGTTGTTTCCCCGCAGGCAGCAAAGCCGGACTGACATGGGACCGCCAGTACTCTCGACCACGAGAATGGCAAGAAATTCGGCTAAGTCCGTAGCCAGAATGGATAGCGCCCCTGCGCAGAGCAAGACTGCCACTCGTGCTCGAGCGACGAACGCCGCGGGAATGTGTGATCTGAACTTTTTTTTTTTTTTTTTTTTTTTTTTACATTTATACTACACAGACAGCTTAGATTCATGGCTTGGTGACTTGGAGATCTAAACGGCAGATTGACGTTTCTCGTACGGAAGTTTGACTTTTTTAATTACTATATTTTAAAAATATATATATTTAAAATTAGGTTAGTCAAAGACCAGGAAGCTGAAGGATACCTGCCTGTTACTCAACTGCTTTCGTCATGATTTTGACCTTTTTAAGCAACCCACACAGCACACAGCGTGAACATATGCGTACTCTGTGTGCGTTTGCATACACACTCGTATTCCAATACACGGGCGCTCATAAGCGTGTACATACATATAATTATGTTCACACACACGTGCACACACACACGCGTACACACACACGCGTACACACCCACAAACACACACACATACACACCAATCCCTACAGTTTCAGATAGCTCGTCTCTACCCTTATCAAATCGAGAGCCAGAGCAGCATCGTGCAATATTTTCCTATTGTAACATATATATAATAGTTTTGATTGATTGATTGATTGATTGTTGCTTTAGGTCCAGCGGACTCTTCCGAGCCAAATCAGGACCGGACAACCCCCAATCCGAATAAAAGATCTGCCGAAACAACCCTAGTGGGAAAATTGAATGCCCTCCACCGGCCAGTCACTTTACAATAAAGACATCCCACGCAGGGGACGGCTGAGGCTTTACCCCAACTACTCGAACCCCCGGTTACAAAAACAAAATAGAATACAAACATCATTATAAATCATCAACAAAACACATACATATAAAATGCCTATAGTGCTAAATAATAACATCATAGGAAGCCCTAGTGACAACCCGGCAGAAAGCGTCCAACACTCCCAAGCTGATCCAACAGACCTCACACACAAACAAGGAGTCTTGTCCAGGAAGAGTTTTCAAGAAAAAAGGTAGGTCATTGATCTAGCGAAGAAGAAGATAGTATAGCAGAAAGATAGGACAGATCAGGAATGGGAAAGAGCAAATGAGGAAGACAGCGACAGTGGGAATTTAAAGCACTACATTTCCATGTTGAATAAAATTAACGTCCCCCGGACACAATAAGCGTATAGGGGACGATTGTCTACATTTCCAGAAAGTGGGGATACTATTTATACTGAAACCCCCGGCACTCCAGCGGGGGTACTGTTGCCGCAGTGAAATTCATGCAAGACAGGTTTTCAACTGGGGCTTTCACTTTTCCCTTTATAGGTAAGGTTAGAACAATCTACAGTGGCAAGATTGCTCATGACCCCAAGGGGTATATAATAGTTTCCACGTACCTTACTATGATGCAATACAAATATTATACTGGTCAATAAAATTCGTTAGTAGTAAGCTTACATCTTAATGATAACTGTTTCGTAACTCGTGATTACAGGTTGACACCGTCAGAATAAATCTAAATCGAGTTACAAGCGAAGATCGACAAATGCACGCAATTTTTTTAAAAACCGAACAGAAACCAAATAGGCCTACAAGTTCAGTACTCTGTTGTAGCGCTTTAATCATGTGTGGCGCTACACCGCACTGCCTAGCTTTACAGTTGATGGCATGAATTTCACCTTTTGAATTTGAATCACCACTCTTTTCTTCTTGTCTTTTTTTTAATATCGGCAAACAGTTATGAATCCTTGATGGTGATCTTTCGTGTCAGCAAATGAATTAATAATAATAATAATACAGGATGCTATACGCGCCTTTTCCCAAATCATTCAGGCTCAAAGCTCGGCGATCTATACCAACATACACGCTCACCTGTCTCATCCACCCTCACACACACCAAACACACATCCATCACTCAAACAGGTGGTGTAAAGGCAGGGAGATCGCTATTAGAAGACGGAAAGAAAATCGAATTTTTATTTTTGAAATGTTTATATTGACTGCGTCCTGTACCATTTTTGAAGGGGGGGGAGGAAACCGGAGTGCCCGGAGAAAACCCTCGGTGACCTCAATAGTCTCGTACCTAAGTCACATACGTTCGCCCCTTGCGGGAATTAATTATATTAATTATGAGCGAATAACAAAACAAAAGTAATATGTGTTAATTAAATGCGATCAGGCATTACACGCGTCTACAAAGACATTTCATTCAAGGCATCTACCCACAAGAAATTCCAACAAATCTGGTTAAATAATACTATGTTATTACTAATTAATAATGTGTGTGATACTTCAAGCTGAGCAAACTAATTTGTATGATGATCCACGCTGGTCCGTGACATAATGAAGTGAGCTTGACCTATACAACCTCTTTGGCTTGACTACGACTGAAAGAAGTAAAACAAAGACGTAAATAAATGAATTAATGAATGGATTAAATAATTAATTAATTAATTAACTAATTAATTAAACTTGAATAAGCCCATACATATTTCAACACAAAGAGCGTGATCACAGCGCTGAATATTTGAATACAAAGACTGCCCCCATTTATTTTACCTATGAAGTATGATAGTCCATAGTTATAAAAACGTAACCTGCACCTTGCAATCATTTCGCAATCACTCATACTCGTGTCAGTCTTGCCCAAATAAACTCCCAGACTCGGCTTACCAGGCGCAGAATAACTGAAGAACGACGTCGGACTTTCAAGTTCTGATAATCTGGGATCGAAGCAGCTCTCGTTATGACGCATGAAACATGATATTCGGACAGTTGCTGCATTCGGCTTAGCCATGACAAATGGTGATTAGTTGTAGTCATTTGAGCGCAGTTTTTGTTTCAGTGGTAAGCTCCAGACGTAGTGTGAAGGATTTTGAACACACACGAAAACAGATAGAGTTGGAGTGTGTAATTAGTCAGCTCTTGGAATCGTCTTTTAAAGGCGGTGATGCACTGGAACTGCTAGGTTTTCTTTCACCCCAGGAGACAAAAAGCCCCAATGGGAATTGTTGTTTTCTCCGTATGGCTGTCAGTTTTGCACCCAAATGATTTGTGAAAATAAATTAAAGTAAGTTTCAAACAAATAGGTCTACAGTAACAGCAGAGTATGCGACTAATAGACCACTAATTGCCACAAACAGAATAACTATGATCGATATTTAAACCATAAAAAATGCGCTTAGATGACCCTAAAGAGAATTACGGAACGTAATAATGTGAGATGCTGTTGAGGTTGTATCAACCGCACTCGCTACAAGACGTACGTGTCAAAGAGTGAATGGTAGCGGAGAATTTAAGGACGTTTCGATATGTTTGTTTAAGAGAACAAACAAGCTGATGAATGCGTCACAACTTTTCAGGTTTGGGTGGAAAACATCGTTGGCTAGAATTCAAAAGGAAAGATCACAGCGAGCTAAAAGGAAACGGGGCGTCCGGGAACTCCATCTCCGGACATTCAAAAAACCAGCATGACCACTGAAGCTAAAACTCTAACAGGAAGGAATAAATAGGGAATGCTTGTAGAAGAAGGCATGAATAGAACAAGACGAGATAAGGGGGACGAAAAGCGAAACCACGAAATTTTATTTTATTTTGATAAGAAGGGAAAGACGTTTTTGTTTGTTTGTTTGTTTTTTTAACGGAAATTTGTTCACGTGGATGGCTGCGTCTGATCAGTTAGAACGATAAGATGGACAAAAAAATCCTTCTCCTTTACTTTGAACATTCAAGCTGCAAAGCTGAGAGAATAGAGTATTCAATATGTGAAATTTTCCAATACCGCTGGACCGTGTGTAAGGTTTAGCCCAGAGGAAATAAAAAGTAAATAACAGAGGCAGAGGATAATGAATGTTTAGCTAACCTGCTCAAGGAGAGCTGAGCTGAAAGGGACGGACGGACATTAAACATCATGGCACTCGTGTTCTAAAGCGTTGGGTGCCAGAGACAAAAATAAAAAACCACAGCCCGCACTAGGTCTTATTCCTCTATTTCCCGCGTCCGGAGTGGCGTCGCTCTGCGGCTGCCACGCTTTCGCTGAAAAGGACAACCGACTTTCGCTCGGTATGGGTGCCGAATTTTATCCCAAATCCGAGAAAGTTCAAATTCCAAAAAAAAACGTCTTTTTTTAAACTCCAAAGTCGTGAGAAGAGTGCTCGGCTCAGAGTTATTCCTGTTGATGTCCATTCAAAGAACCATAATACCCCGCATGATGTGGTGATTCCTAGTGCCAGTGTATGCACAGAACTAGTCGGAGCTATTGGAAGTCTAAATCCTTGACAAAGGGGATATTTACGGACGTTGCTAAAGACGGTCAACATATCTCTTTCTTTCGCGTCTGGGATTTTAAAAGTCGGAAAAGACGTAGATGACAAACAAGCGAAGAGGAGGAGGAGGAAGTTGTAAGAAAAAAAAATTAGTTACAACGTAGAAATATTTCAAATTAAAAAACAAATCTCATTTTTTCTCCTTTTTTCTCGTCGTCGTCGTCTGTGTAAATAACCCACCTTTTACAACTTCGGACAAAAAGACCTCTCTGCCTGCCTCTCTCTATCTCTCTCTCTTATTTTTTTCCTCTCTCCCGGGATCCCCTCTCACTCCTCCACTACCACCCACCCCCAAACTTCACCCCTCTCTCTCTCTCTCTCTCTCTCTCTCTCTCTCTCTCTCTCTCTCTCTCTCTCTCTCTCTCTCTCTCTCCTTCAGGCAATCCCGCATGTTCTCGTTTTGGACCGGGCTTTGGCTGGAAATTGTTCCTGTCCCCTGCACATGTCCGCTAGCGCCGCCCTTCGGATGTCCTGATTTTCTCCATATAGTTTAGTTTATCTCCAACTGCCCCTCGCAACCCCCGCGTCTCCTTTCACACCGTTCACACCCTCCCTCTCGCACGTCTATGACCACACAACTCCCTTTAACTGCCTACAAACACATATTCACCACCGCTTCTGTTCAAATCTCCATGAATTATTTCCCTTTCTTCTTCTCCTTCTCATTCTCCTTCTTCTTCTTCTTCTTCTTCTTCTTCTTATCACCCTCCTCCTCTCCCTCCTCCTAATTTTCTTCTATTTCTTCTTCTTACTCCTCCTCCTTCGCCTTCTTCTCATTCTTGAAAGAAAATCCACCTGATCCGCTTTCATGGGAGATAATAATAAATAATAATTTAATAATTTAAAACGCGCACGCATTTCACGGGACATAGTCATTCTAAGCGCGGAAATTCTGATATAGACATATTTTATTGAGAGATATCGGAATACAATTCTAAATGTTCAATCAGCAACAATTCATTAAAAAAAATTAGAACATGGCAAAATTAAATGCGAGGACTTCCTTCAAACCTGAAGCCCGACATTGCCTGAAACCTCTAGCAATTGAAACAGAAACTGCAAAACATGGGATGGTTGTCACCCAAATAAGGTCGCCGCTCAGCCCAGGGGATCACTGCATTAGAAATGACTAAACACTTAGTTCCGTACTACAGCCTATTTCGGTTCTATTGGCCGTAGTCGTATGCAGGCCTACCAAAAGCTCTGTCCTAAAGTACTGACTAACCAGCCCCGAAGTTAGTCCTCCTCCGACTGGGACTACAGAAATCCCAACTATGACATAATTCCGAACTACACTATGCTGGTTTCATGTATAGATCCCCAGAGGACTACTCAGAAACCGATTAGAGCAAATGAACAACTCGCTGCATGTGCTGTGCCTTGTTGAATCCCCTTCTCTCTCTCCTTCACCCTTCACTTCCTTTTCCCACACTCAAACACCTAACGTCTCTCTCTCTCTCTCTCTCTCTCTCTCTCTCTCTCTCTCTCTCTCTCTCTCTCTCTCTCTATTTCTCCCACTCTTCAGCTATCCTATCCTGTCCCGTAACCCGGAGGTCGTAGGGGCACCACAGATGATCGTTTAACCAGCATACTCCATCTTTCTCTGATGGCTTCGCTCAGTGTCAAACCAGTCCATTCTCGAATGTTGTCCTCCCACCTCTTTTTCGGTCTCCCTCTTCTTCTACCTCCTTGCACTGTGCCTTGCAGAATACTCTTTGCAAGGCCTGATGATCTGGCGACGTGGCCATACCATCGGAGTTTCCGTTTCTTCACCACTGTGAGCAGGTCATCGTGTTGTCCAATGGCTTGTGTGATGGTCTGTCGGACGTCGTCGTTGGTGATGTGTTGGGTATAGGAAATGCCCAGAAGTCTTCTGTATCACCTCATCTCCATGCTTTGTATTCTTCGTTGGAGATCTGCTGTGAGGGTCCATGCTTCGCAAGCATATAGGAAGATGGAGATGACAAGGGAGCGCAGCAGTCTTACTTTGGAATGTAGACTGGTGGTCTTATCTTTCCAAATGGGCTTCAACCTTGTCAGGGCAGCAGTTGTTTGTGCGATCCTGGAGAAGACTTCCTGTCGGGACCCATTGTCTGAAACAATGGCTCCTAAATATTTGAAGCTATGCACTGTGTTGAGGGATTGGCCTTGGACTTTGATGTCCGTGTTGATGCCATTGGTGTTGTTGGTCATCATTTTGGTCTTCTCTGCACTTATTTCCATTCCATAAGCTCTGGAGGCGGTGTCAAGCCTCTGTACCAACTGTTGAAGTTCTTGTTCCTCTCCAGCCAATCCATCAATGTCATCCGCAAAACAAAGATTGGAGATTGCTCTACCCCCTATGCTGACTGTGCCTTCATGATCTGCAAGAGCATCTGACATGATGCGCTCTAGGTAGATGTTGAGGAGTGTTGGAGAGAGAGAGTAGGCATCCTTGACGCACACCGATTGTTGTTCTGAACCAGTTCCCGATGGCGCTGTTGTGGAGGACTGCACTGGTACCCTTGTCATACAGGCTTTTGATGACTTCAATAATTATAGAGCTGATGTTGTACACTTTCATTGTTGACCATAGAGCTGCATGCCAGACTCGGTCAAACGCCTTCTTGAAGTCTATGAACACATGATATAGATGTTGTTGGTGCTGTAAGTATTTCTCACAGATTAGTCTGAGGTTGAAAATCTGTTCAGTGGTACTTCGCCCTGCCCTGAATC
Organism: Oncomelania hupensis; assembly: GCA_036898135.1. Classification (NCBI taxonomy): domain Eukaryota; kingdom Metazoa; phylum Mollusca; class Gastropoda; order Littorinimorpha; family Pomatiopsidae; genus Oncomelania; species Oncomelania hupensis. Next base: position 108,571,731 of record CM072511.1, read on the forward strand.
CTGCTTGTTCTTCAGCTATGAATTGTTCAGCTTGGGGTTTCAACCTGTTGAGTATTATTTTCAGGAAGACCTTGCTGGGATGGCTGATGAAGCTGATGGTGCGGTAATTTTCACACTCCTGATGGTTACCTTTTTTGGGAAGAGCGATGGCAAGCGACTGGGTTTATGGTATAGGCCACTCCCCACTCTGCCAGATCTTGTCACAGATAATGGTGAGGGCATCAATCATCGCTTCTCCTCCTGCTTGTAGAAGTTCCGCGGGTATTTTGTCCACTCCCGCTGACTTCCCTTTCTTTAGCGATTGCACTGCTGCCTCAACTTCTTCCCGGAGAATTGGGAGGATTTTTTCGTCTTCTTTGTTCTCTGGACATGCTAGAACTGATGGGTCTCCATTTGGTGTATGGTTGTAAAGGTCAGAGCAGTACTCTGTCCATCTGTCCAAGTCTTCTTGTTCTTCAGTAAGGCATATGCCAGACTTGCTTTGAATCGTGGAGACTTTGGGCTGTTTGACACTTGTCAGCCGCTTCACAATCTGGTAGGCCTTTTTGCTGTTGTTCTTGTTCAGACTGTTCTCTATTTCCTGGCATTGATCTTCTATCCAGTTCCCCTTTGCTGTGCGCATGCCTTTTCGGATGTCATTGTTGATTTTTCGGTAGACATCAGCTAACTGTGAGGTGTTCTTTTTATTTTTTTATCTCTCTTCGTTTATCACACAGATCCAAAAGTTCAGGTGTGATCCACGGCTTCTTCTTTGGTCAGTGCTTGCCAAGGATCTCAGTGGTGGCATCTGTCACAGCTGAGTTGAAGGTGGTGGTCATGGTGTTGACATCTACTTCACCAGCCCCCAAAATGAGCAGTGGTGCAAATTTCCCTCCAATTGTGGCCTAAAATAGTTCTGCCACCTCCGGGTCTTGCAGTTTGTCCAGGTCGAACTTCAGTCTAGTGCACTTTGCTGTATTTACTCTCTTCAAGTGGAGCCGGAAAGACATCATCTCGAGATCGTCAGGGCCAAGGCGAGCCACACTGTATTCGTGGATTTCGGCTGTGGCCAACAGCCTGGAGAGGATTGGGCACCGCCAGGTCTTTTTTGCCCAAGACACACTACACTACTCTTCAGCTACCCACTCCCCCCTCCCCCCCCCCACCAGCCCCAAATTCCGAAAACTTGGATTTCAATCGGAAAACTCTTTTGTGCTATGAGGTTAAAAGAGTATTTGATTTCCTCACGATGAAGTTACAGAAAAAAAGGCAGACAAAATGAAGAACAAAATATGGTAGGAAACAACAACAACAAAACCACAAACACACACACACACACACACACCCACACACACACACACACACACACACACACACGCGCGCAAACCAGTTCGATTACCTTTAAAATGTTTTATGTGCCACAAAATGAATAAAGATTAAGAGCAGGGGCGTTGTCTACCTTATACCCTAGCTCTCTAGCACTATACCCTCATGGCCCTCTCTCATTTCTATATCCACAAGCCCCCTAGACCAAAAGTCAGCAATCTAATGCGAAATTCGGTTTCAGCAATGAATTAGGCATTGGCATATGTCATACGCATTTGCAATAGTACACACACATACACGCTCGCACGCATACCCGAACGCACACATTCTTAAAACACGCAAACATATCACACACACACACACACACACACATATTTTTGTAAAAACGACATTCTGATGACTGTTGTGAAAAAAACAGGGATTATTTTGACACACTTTTCATTTTCGTGACATTATTTTGACATTTTCAAATTTTTGAACCTATCCCTAACCCTAACCCTAACCCTAACCCCTAACCCAAACCCTAACCCTAACCCTAACCCTTAACCTAACCCTAGGCCTAAAACAGCTCTAACTCAGCAGGGAACTATTTTGACGTCAAAATAGGGCGCCCTTCCGAAAAAGTCAAAAGAAACCATGTGGAGTTCCATGAGTGTGTCACTGTAACGTCGTTTCTACATGCCCCCACACACACACACACACACACACACACACACACACATGTGAATTACATGCTATTCTTATAGACTACATTCTTAACATTTCTTATACTTATTTAATTTTTGATTTATGTAAATTCAAAATCACAAAACGAACTGATCTGATATTTGATATAAAATATCTTATACATTGTATAAGAACTAGAGGTATTGGAATTGATTTTAGTTGGATCCCTTCTGATTTCGGTATAAATGAAGTATCGGACAAATTAGCCAAAAAAGAGGCTACAAGGAGCGAATATTCAGTAATAAACTATCATTTCAAATTGGCTCATTTTGAGTACTTTTCGCTGGTAAAACGATGTATACATTTTTCTATAAATAAAGTATGTACTGTTAATTGCTCAAGAGATTTGTCGAGATTAATTTATAAATTACGGTTAAATTCGGGGGAAAAGTTTGTGTGTTTTTTTTTAAAACGTTAACTGCATTTTCCCAGAAAATATTTCAGTTCATCATTTACTTTTCGATTGTACACTGTTAACAGAAATGTACAGTACAAAGATAAAGGAATTATTTATTTTTATTTATTTATTTATTTATTTAATCACTTTTACTTTGCGTTTTTCTAGCTCTAGAGTCGCTCAAGGCGCTGGCCGATATAAGATCTAACTCAAGCCAACCGAGACGCCCACTTGCAGCCTTTGGGCGCTTAGACTGACGCCCAGACGACTGAGCACAATCATGGGCGACCGCGGATAGGGAGAAGGGACCTAGTGTTTGCTGGTTCTATTTGTGTAGCCGGCACTTGCCCGTTTAGGACTTGTGCGCCAGGATCTTGAAAGTCCATGCCATGGAATGCGTGCGTGCACTGACTAGACCTCGGTTTATACTCTCATCCCAAGAAGTTTCGTTTACAAAGTAGCGGGAACTAGTAAGGACACGAGAGTGATAATAATTTGGCATTGGAGAGGTGGGAGGACAACATTCGAGAATGGACTGGTTTGACACTGAGCGAAGCCATCAGGGCTGCTGAGGACAGAGAAAGATGGAGTGTGTTGGTTAAACGATCATCTGTGGTGCCCCTACGACCTTCGGGTTACGGGACAGGATAGGATAGGATAGGGAGTTTTTTTAAGTTTTTAGTTGTAAGTTTTAAGTTTTTGTAGTGAACAGGCGTAAAATTAAAAAATGGCAATGAATTGAACACACAAGCACGCGCGCGCACGCACACACACACACACACACACACACACACATAAGCGTGCTGTAACAGCAATGCCACAAGTGCCATGCTAACTAAGCTAATCTATGACCCTCCTCATTATCCCCTTTTATGTTTTAATAAGGGCTCCATTGCTGAACTATAACCTTAAAATCTGGCGATCTAGTAAAATGACACTGTACTGTACATATACTTACCCCTCAATCACGAGTATTCATGCTGGTAGCCACGGACATAAAGAAACGCACAGACAGTCCCACAAACAAATAACTGCTACAACACAACAACTACTACTGCAAACTAACAATAAATCAATCAATAAAACGAACAAATAAATGCAATAATACAAAATAAGAATAGTATGGCAATGTGAGTCTGGCCGGGCAGATCCTCTACACGCGGTATAACACAGGCGGCGGAAGCGGGGGGGCAAGGGGGTCACTGGCCCCCTCCAGAAAAATATTGGGGGGGCAAACCTATACATTTGCCCCCCCAATATTCAGCCCTCCAAAAAACATTATTTGAAGGTTCAAACCAATATATTCCCCCTTTCTCTGGACTGATGCAAGTTAACAATATCTGTGCTGAGACCATTTTCAAAGCACTGAAGGATTGCTTGATCAGACTTGACTTGCCAGTGCAAAACTGTAGGGGCCAGGCCTACGACGGGGCGAGTAATTTTCAGGGTCATGTGTCAGGAGTTGCAAATTGATTCAAAGATGAGATCCTTGCTGTGACAGAAGAGTTGGCGACAGTTCTTCAAAGAAAACAAACGACTAGTGATGATGCAGTAAACGCTGCTGACATTTGTCTGAGAACACTGGAAAGCATGCGGCATGAAGATTGTTATGAGACATTTTTTGCTGACATCACAACGAAAGCTGCAAATTTGTGTGATGAGCCCTGCGTTCCTACACAGAAGCAGCCTCCACGAAGACTGGACGATGGCTCACAGGGTCACTCTAGTCCATCTGCTTACTACAGACAGCAATACTGTGAGGCCATTGACAACATCAAAGAACATTTAAAGAGCCGGTTTGATCAAATAGCTCTCGACTTACCAAGGAAAATTTAAGTTCTTCTAAGTGATGGAGCAGCAGGGAAGAGACCAAAAATTCCTCAAGAAATCAAAGATACATATTCCGCTAACATCGACTTGGACAGACTCAAAACTCAGCTAGAAACCTCCCACATGCACCGGGTGACACCAGGAGTCGGCTAACTCTAGGATCACCATATTCCAAGCTCTGCCGGATGAACTGAAAGCTTCTGACACTGTGCGACGGATGCTGAGTGAAGTGGATAAACTTCTCAGACTGTACTTCACCATCCCAACCACAATAGGCTACGGCTGAAGCAGTTTTTCAGCCCTAAAGCGGGTAAAAACATACCTTTGGGCAACGATGACGCAGGAGCGTCTAAATAAATGTCTTATAATGCATGTGTTCAAAGACAAAGCAGATCAACTAGACCTAGCGCAAACTGCTTACGAATTTATCAATACAAATGAACGCCATAAGGCATACTTTGGAAAATTAACGGTGTAATTTCCTATGCCAAATGACATGCATGACTGCTGTTTTTGTTACTGTGATGGATCAACATTGTCAGGTTCTCTCTACCCTCCCTCCCTCCCCCTCTCTCTCTCTCTCTCTCTCTCTCTCTCTCTCTCTCTCTCTCTCTCTTATATGCACAGTTGTAGAAATATATGATATGTCTTTTTTTTCTCTCTCACATAGTGTCTATGAAAATAGTTCAAATTATTTGGAGTAAATGTCCAGGGCCGGACCCAAAAGGGTGGGGGGGTGGGGGGGAGGTACTTGGGTTCTGGAACCCCCCCTCCAAATTTAAAAAAATTGAATTTTTTTTAATGCAAAGAGTTTCAATTTTTTAAAAATTGTTTCTAAACCATTGCAGTTTTTAGTCACTTTTGGTCCAACGTACAAAGAGTTATTTATAGTCAATTCAACGGAAATCCATTTCAAGGGATCCGTTGAAACGTCCAACGCGTTTTCCCGTTGAAACGACCAAGTAATTCAACCCCTAAGCCTAAATTAGTAAATGCAGCCATATTTTCTTGTTCTGGCCGCAAGCCTCTTCCAGAACCTTCACCTTGATACTGCCCTAATCCACCAAAAACGACTTTTTAGAAATATTAATTAAGATGTTAAGTTGATAATTATGACAATTCGTTGTAACGAACATCCATTGAAACGACCATCGCTGAATCGTCCAAAAACATCGTTGAAATGGAAACCCTTGACAGTGAAGCTGCAGAAAAGGACAAAAGATGTTGTCGATGCCTACAGGGAAATCAAAGAAGTCAGTAACTGCATGTCTTCTATTAGAAGAGATGTCGACACAGCGTTCTTTGCCTGGTTTGGTGAAGTCAGCAAAATGGCAAATGCTTTGACAACTGATGTTATTGTTCCTCGTCAAGCATCCCGACAGACTCTCCGTGACAACCAACCTGCGGCCACTCCAGAAGAATATTTCAAGATTTGCATTGCCATTCCTTTCTTGGAACACCTGTCAACCGAATTGGACTCGAGGTTCAAAAATGCTGGCCTAGCAGTTGATGGTCTCTGTCTGGTGCCAAGCACTTTAATAGACAACCAGGATGGTTTCATGCAGGTTCCAGAAGGGGTGAAGACACTGGCAATGTTGTGGGAGTCTGACCTACCAGACAACGCTACCCTTGATGCAGAATACCAACGGTGGGTTTGCAAATGGCGAAGTGCTGCTGAGAATGCGACAGCTATCACCCCATCCACGGCATCAGAAGCACTGAAACATTGTGACAGGGATTTGTATCCCAACCTGTTCATCATGCTAAAAAACCTTTGCACCCTACCTGTCACTACTGCCGAGTGTGAGCGTTCAGTCAGTTGCGCAACCTGAAAAACTACCTGCGCTGTACAATGGGACACAGAGACTCAATGGACTTGCTTTAATGAAAACGCACAGGGATGTTGATATTGACTTCAAAGAGGCAGTGAACTGTTTTGCCAGAAGATACAATTCACAAATGGTACCAATGCCGAGAAACCTAGTGCAGCAAGACTGGATTAAATGAAAGCAGGGCGGTGATGTTCATAAACTACAAGGTAAAGCTTTATACCGTTAACGATCAACAAAAAGTAGTGAATAATAATAGTATACAAAACATCTCTGCTGATAAATAAATGTTTGTGTGTGTGTTGTTTTTTTTTAAGGGAGGGGCAGAGGATAATTTTTGTACCCCAGAGTTTGTCAGTTCAATTTTTCAAAAAGCTCAAAGTCCCAGACCATCTCAAATGGCTTTTTCAAGGTTCAGATTGCACCAGATTGCACCATTTTGCATCCTTGAAGAAAAAAAAATTCAGGGGGAGCATGCCCCCGGACCCCCCTAGAAGGCTCGGCGCTTCGCGCCTTCGCTGAATCTGTAACCTCCCCCTCGACTTTTCCAAGGTCCGGCCCTGATGTCAGTGAATAAAATGGGTGTGTGCCCCCCCAATCCTGAACAGCTTCCGCCGCCTGTGTATAATAATCGTCGACCCATTCGCACACGTTAACTTTAAGCCATCGTACAGCGCGAATGCAGGCTATAGGCCCTACTTCAAAGAGGTTTCGTTTGCAAAGTAGCGGGATCTATTAAGGACACGAGAGAGATCATACGAGAGAGATCATAATTTGGCTTGGGAGTAACCTCAAGACACAGGGAATCTACTTACTATTACTACTACTGCTACTACTACTACTACTACTACTACTACTACTACTACTACTGTTACTGCTACTACTACTACTAATAATAATAATAATAATAATAATAATGCTATATGCGCACTTTATTTATTTATTTATTTAATCGTTTCAAGGCGCTGGCCGATACAGGATCTAACTCAAGCCGCCCGAGACGCCCACCCGCAGCCTTTGGGCGCATGGTCTGACGCCCGTACAACTGAGCACAATCCTGGGCAGCCAGGGATGGGGGAGAAGGACCTAAGTGCATGCTGGGTGTGTTCTTGTCACCGGCACTCACCCATCTAGGACATGAGCGTCAGGATCTTTAAAGTCCGTTATGATGGAATGTATGCGACACAGACTAGACCTCGGTTTATACTCTCATCCGAAGGAGTAGGAAACGGGAGTAAAGTGTCTTTCCCAAGGACACAACACAATGCCCCGGCCTGGACTCGAACCCGGGACCTTCAGATCCACAAGCCAAAGCTCTACCATTAGGCCACCGTGCCTCCACTGCTTCCAAATCACCATTCAGGCTCAAAGTGCAGCGATCGGTGCCAATTTACTCGCTTCATGTTTCACACACTCGCACATACACAAAAAAACCACACACCCATTTATCACTCAAACATGTGGTGTAAAGGCAGGGAAATCGCTATTAGAAGACAGGGGAGGAAAACGAAATTTACTTTTGAAATTTTAAATCGACTGCATCCCATACCATTATTGAAGGGAGGGAGTAAAAACCCTCGATGACCTTCTTTTTCTTCTTCTTGACGTTGGCCCACGATCAACTCGTCGATCATTCTGGCACCTATTTTACGAGGTGTCGCCGTTATATTCTCTAGAGGTTATGAAGTACAGTAGTCTAAATGTGTAGCAGTTCGATCTGGTCAAGGGCATTTAACAAGTTTTCTGTCTCTTTTAGAGTCATATCTCCCATTCAAAAACAAAACAAAACAATGCATGGGGTGGGGGGGGTGGTGGAAAGAAGGGCAGGGAGGGTTTACTGGAGGAAAACTCTTGACCCAAACGTATCAAGAATTGTGGCCTCAGCTGCTCCTCTTGAGAGACCGTTCCAAACCTTTATGCATTATGGTTCGTAATAGTCTTCTAAATATAGAGCTTGCGGGAATCGAACCCGCGACCTTCGTCAAAGGAAACCGGCAACTGACCAAACAGGCCACCTCCACAAATAGCTAGAACGTCTTTGATATATCTGGCGCAAGGTTGTACAAGCTAAACGAAATCTCAGTATTATTATTCTGCCATACACGAACAAGGGGAAAAGAAACCGTACATGATATGTTGTACTTCCCACGGCATGGGTTACTGTGAAAAAGAGCAACCAGGCGCATACGCACTTAACGTAACGTAATTACAGATGACTATTAGCGTCCCACCGTGCCTTTATACTGTAATGCAGTTAAATGCAGTTATAAAGGTATTACGGACAAGCTGTCACGCTCTAGGTGACATCCATGTCGCCAGTTCTCCGTACCTTAAATTCACACGTTACATTTCCTCATCTTGCGTGACTGTAAGCGTCAAAAATGAGTCAAAGAGTATCTAATCTTTTTGAGGTGATAATAATACAAATTCTTAGTTAAATTCATCATCTCATAGTCATAAAAAATAAAAAGACCTTGAAATATTTTTTAAAAAACAATTTTTAAATAGGTAAGATTCAAGAGTTTAAGATTTCAACCCATTTTTGCCCATTTGGGGATATGGATCAAATACAAAAATCGTGAGGATGTAAGAAGAATATTGGCTGAAAGGAGACTTGAAGGCTGAACTAGAGAAAAAATGTTTGACAGGCTCAGCGGACCTGGGTTGTCTGAGGCGCAACAATTGCGTCTATTACTTGATTTGTACAGTATGTATGCTTACGTCAAATCTACATGATAATGGGTACCGATATTAAATAGTGTCATTTAAATGTAGGCTTACTCGGGCTTTAGGGTTCCAATCAAATTTTCTTTGCATCAAATCCCCCGGATACTTTTCAAATTTCCAGTATTAATAAAATTAAAAAAAACATGCATGATTTCACACCATACCAGACAAATCTAAAATGTACAGATGGTGGTGGTAGATAGATTAATGTCCCACGTCACATATAGCGAATAGGGGACTGGGAAAGGAGGGGGAAAAGGGGGCAATTGTTGTACAGATTAAAGGTTAACTGTAGATTATAGTCACACGACACCGGAACCACAGGCGCTTGTATCTGGATACGCGAGCGCCTGTGCCTGTGACACGTCTCCCTATGGGTATCGCGTTTTTCTTTGATTATTTACGCGTCTCCCTTTGGTTATCTATATTATAGACGCGTAGCTAACCAAAGGGAGACGCGTAGATAACCAATGGGAGAAACGTCACAGGCATAGGTTCTCGCGTGTCCAGATACAAGCGCCTGTGACCGGACTGTATAGGCGACTACTGGTCACATTATTCTGACACCAGCGAACCAGTTGAAAGCGGACTTATATAAACGTATAAATCATGCTACGTGAATGTCTCATGTTATCGAGTGTCACATCCTTAAAGTCTTTTTGGGAGTAGATTTGATGCAAGGTAAGTTTTATTGGAGAGGCCTACTTTCGAAAAGAGCCTCAAAACTGCGAACTCACCTCGTAGAGTGTATTAATGTACCGTATATTATATAGTCTTCTATTTCCTTACACCATACACTGAAACTGGATTCTCAATAGCAGAGCGGTAGATGCATCATGGATAGAAATGGTGGGATCAGACTGTATCTTTGGCGAAACGAATCCGCCGCTCAAATTGTTTCTTCCTAAATCGCGTAAGAACGAACCTATAATATGTTCATTTTTTATCGAAAACTCAGACCTAAAACGGGAAAGATTTTGATATCCTATCCTATCCTATCCCGTAACTCGAAGGTTGTTGGGGCAGGTGAGCGTTTAACCAGCGTACTCCATCTTTCTCTGTCCTCAGCAACCCTATTTTATTATATGCGGAACTTTCACCCTTTCAAAGGCCTATATCGTTTCGATCTAAGGGTGGATTGCGGTTTGAGAATGAACTGTTTGAGCGACTGTTTGGTTTCGTCAAAGAAATAACAGTCTGTTCCCATCCTTTTTATCTATGATATATAGGTACGCTATCTACCGCTGTGCTATCAAGGATCCACTTTCAAATTATAATGCCTCCGAGCACCGTATAGTCAACAAAAGCTCTGAACCGAACCCGTCTTCATTACATTAATTATGCTACAACTAGGGTTCAGCACTTGTTTGTATTTTATTTTTTATTTATTATTTTGAAATAGCCCTTTTTCAGCTCAAGAGCGGCTCAAGGCAGTTGTATAAGATTTAGATATTTACACAGTATGTGTATACAAGTACGCAGTTTGATCGAGTCTGGCATGCAGCTCTGTGGGCAACCTTGAGAGTGTACAACATCAGCCTTGCATTATTGAAATCATCAAAGGCCTGTATGACAAGGCTACCAGTGCAGTCCTCCATAACAGCGCCATCGGAAACTGGTTCAGAACAACAATCGGTGTGCGCCAAGGATGCCTACTCTCTCCAACACTCTTCAACATCTTTCTAGAGCGCATCATGTCAGATGCCTTTGCAGATCACGAAGGCACAGTAAGCATAGGGTGTAAAGCTATCTCCAACCTTCGTTTCGCGGATGACATTGATGGATTGGCTGGAGAGGAACAAGAACTTAAACAGCTGGTACAGAGGCTTGACACCACATCCAGAGCCTACGGAATGGAAATAAGTGCAGAGAAGACCAAAATTATGACCAATAACACAAATGGCATCAACACGGACATCAAAGTCCAAGGCCAATCACTCAACACAGTGCATAAATTCAAATATTTAGTAGCCTTTGTTTCAGACAATGGGTCCCGATAGGATGTCCTCTCAAGGATCGCACAAACAACTGCTGCCCTGGCAAGGTTGAAGCCCAATTGGAAAGATAAGACCATCAGTCTACATTTCAAGGTAAGGCTGCTGCGCTCACTTGTCATCCCCATCTTCCTATACGCTTGCGAAACATGGACCCTCATAGCAGATCTACAACGAAGAATACAAAGCATGGAGATGAGGTGCTACAGAAGACTTCTGGGCATTTCCTATACCCAGGACATCACCAAAGACGAAGTCCGACAGATCATCACACAAGCCATTGGACAACACGATGACATGCTCACAGTGGTGAAGAAACGGAAACTCTGATGGTATGGCCACGTCACCAGATCATCAGGCCTTGCAAAGACCATCCTGCAAGGCACAGTGCAAGGAGGTAGAAGAAGAGGGAGACCGAAAAAGAGGTGGGAGGACAACATTCGAGAATGGACTGGCTTGACATTGAGCGAAGCCATCAGGAGAGAATTGGAGTACACTGGTTAAACGATCATCTGTGGTGCCCCAACGACCTCAGAGTTACGTGATAGGATAGGAAGTATCCGCAGACACACATAGTTAGTTCTGAATGCTACCAATATCTATGACAAAAAGCTTCCTTTTAGTCCATTGCTGAGAAGGAAAACAAATACCACGGATGGTTTTTTCCCCCAAATAACTATATGTTATCTGTCATTCAAATTTTCACACACTGTTCAATGAGCAGTGATGAGATACGTAAAACCTGAGCGTTTTTTTTATTAGTCACAAATCACTCGCACTAGAAAAAAAAGTACAAGCTTATACAGATTTCAGTGATGGAATGCTACTGTGTTCTTAATAATAGCTAAGTCCTAGTATGCAAAATAATGTACAATTGTTAAAGAAAAAAAATCTATAATATTCCCTATGTAACTTCTTCGAACTTACATGTTTTCTCCTCTCTCAACGCTTTTAACTTGATAACGAGAACATAGCATGCACAAATTCTTTCGCACACGCTCGCATACATGCACGCCTACATTGCTGTCCCTTCCCCCCCCCCCCCTCTCTCTCTCTCTCTCTCTCTCTCTCTCTCTCTCTCAAAAAAAAAAGCCTCTTTAAATATCTTACATGAAAGAGTATACGACTATAGATAGAAGATTTGAGCAATTTTGCGTTATTTTAGTTACTTTGATTGTATATGATCTTTTGCTTATTGTTGCTTGTTCAAATTGTGTGTATGTTAATTAATTCATTGTTAAATAGGTTGTAAGAATGAGCTTTCGAGCCTAAAACCTTTATCCTATTAAACGGTTCAGTGTTCGGTTTTCTCTCTTTCACTCTCCTCCTCTTCCTTCTCCTTCACTTACTCTTACTTTTTCTCTTCTCTTTACTCATCTCTTCTTTTCTCTTCCAGCGCTTTTATTATTGATGCACGCTATGTGCAATCGCTCAACAGCCTTGTAAATAAGAGTCAGGTTCCAGCAGTCCATGTATCTTCTCGTTGTCAGGGAGTACTACAGACACCAAACAGAGTTAATACAGTAACTTAAAAAAGAAAACAAAAAGGTCAATGCAATTGGTGTCACGATAACGGGATCGGAGATGCGCTTACTTAGCATGCCTCTATAATTGCTCAGGCCCAAAACTGTGCACATCGCCATGAAATTAAATTGTAACGTTATAGTTACTTTCCTTATAGCGAGGTAATGCAGTAGTGCGGTGCTTTGGGCACACGCTAGATAATGTTTCCTGAAGCAACGTCTGGCCCGGCCAGCACTTGAGTGGTTGACCATACTTGGAAGGCAACAAATGAACGACAGACAAACACACACACACACACACACACACCCACACACACACACACACCCCACACACACACATACACACACACACACGCACGTCTGTATTCATGGCAAAGTGAGGCTTTGGACAAAATGTAGTAATCAAAAAGCGTTTTTTTTGTAACGGAAAGAGCGCAAAATTCAACTACAAATGTAAGAATTAGATTTTTAAAGTGGCTTTTATCGTCAAAAAGTTGACCTATTCCGCCTTCTAACTCTAACCCTTACCCTAACCCTTTTACTTCAAATTTGTCCAGAAAACTGCCCGTCCCAGATAGAGCGCTCCCAAGTACTGAAAAAAAAACAGTTCCATGCACTACAAGAGCACTCCCGTGTGCGCTCTGAAAAAAAGTGGGGCGCGAGCTAAATGTCCCATTTCGTGCTAAAAAAAGGCACGTTTAGCACCCCAAATGTCCATGAACACACACGCACACACACACACACACACACACACACACACACATGAAACGAGCAAACAACATACTCCAGTTCACCCAGTTTTGAATAGGCACCAGCCTCTGTTTAGAATCGGTGTAAAGCAGCGAGGGAGAGGAGATAGGCTCCGCCCTCATTAAGCTGACCCAGAGAAAAGAGAAGTCTGGAACGTTTCTCTCCCCAATGAACGAAAGGTTACAAGAATACGCCCACCTAACTTATAGTGACTAAATCTCCGTTACACACAAACAAATGAACATGGTTACACCTTCGCTCATAATGAAATGAAACCACGGAAGCACTGACATACTATTTCATATTCAGTGTATTAGTTACAAAATGTTGCTATAGTATATATTTTGTATCTATATAACTCATGATAATACATCGTGATACTGCGTATTTGCAGTTGTATTCAGTTGCAGCCTTAAGGCAAAATAAATGGGGAAAAATTAGAACTTCAGATAGTGGTAATGGTAAAAATGACGTTAATGATGATGATTGATGATGATGATGATGATGATGATGATGATGATGATGATGATGATGATGATGATGATGATGATGATGATAATGATGTTGATGATTTGATGATAATGATGATGATGATGATGATAATGATGATGATGATGATGATGATGATCATGATGATCATGACTTGGTGCTAGCTGGCGCAGCAGCTGTGATTAAGTGACAGTATACATTTTTTACTAGAAAATATTTATCAAAGCCAAGAATGTAGACACAGAGAAGAAGAAGAAGAAGAAGAAGAAGAAGAAGAAGAAGAAGAAGAAGAAGAAGAAGAAGAAGAAGAAGAAGAAGAAGAAGAAGAAGAACAACAACAACAACAACAACAACAACAACAACAACAACAACAACAACAACAAGAAGAACAAGAAGAAGAACAAGAAGAAGAACAAGAAGAAGAAACAACAACAACAACAACAACAACAACAACAACAACAACAACAACAACAACAACAACAACAACAACAACAAGCAGAGCAAGAAGAACAAGAATAACACGAAGCAGAAGTGCACCAAAGAGATGCATTCTTCTTGTTCTTGAGGAATTGAAAATCAGATTACCGGAAGCTGAAACGACGGTGTTTCTTCTTCTTGTCGTTCTCCTTTTTTTCTTTTTCTTCTTCTTTTTTTTGTCCTCCTCCTCCTCTCTTCCCCCTTCTTTTGGCTGGTTTTATACGTTGTCCTTCATTTTATAAAAAGGGACCGTGGGGACATGGAGGGTTACAATGGATTTGAATAAAAATTTGCAAAGTGCAATTTTGACCGCTAGCATCGTCTATTACAGTGAAATACGTTTAACATCGATTCGACCTCGTAGGCATCTATTTGATATAGAATAAAAGTATTATTTTCACGATTCCGTTAGCAATAAAATGCATATACAAAGGCAGGAGTCCAGCGGAACTCAAATTATGTTAACAATAGCACTGGCTATTTATTTGGAAAACGTAAAAGGTAATATTATTTATATTTGTTCTATGCACATGAAAAATATTTGAACAGTATCACTGGCTATTTAGTTGCAAAACTCAAAAGTCTAAAGAAACATATTAGTTTTCAGCGCACATGTTTTGCATTCACCGACTCATATTGTCTATTTATTTAAAACACATAAAGAGTCAATTATGCATGGGTTTTGTATGCACGCGTGCACAGAAATTGAAATATGTTAATATTAAATCTATCTATTTATTTGAGAAACACGGCAGATCTATCATTTACATTTTCAGCACCAGACAGAGAAGAATTGACTAAATTTTACCCTAGCGCTGTCTGAGAAACTCACAGAATTGTACTATGCTAGAACTGTCCAGACGAAACCAAATTCACCTGGTTATTTGGTTTTGAACAATTTAGCTTTTTTACTAACAGCTTTAAAAAGCAAGAGTGCATCAGAAATTGAAATGAATTACATTTTGTCAATACTAAATGGGAGTTGTTGGCACCGATTTTAACCTTTTTGGTTAAGCATAAAAGCATGCGACAGCAAAGAATTACAAATTTGATGTATAAGAGACAGATTTTATTAACAGTTTTTATTGCATATTGCCAATTAGAGGGGAGTTGTTAGGGTCGATTTTATCTTCTTTTTTTAAATTTAAAGCTAATGGTTATTTAATGTGGCAGAGCAAAGAAATTTAAAAGAAATTCAAGTAGAACTAAAGATGGAGGTCTGCTGCCATCGTTTGGAACTGGAATTCAGTTTACCATGCTCGGAAATACGAAGGGTAAGAACTTTGACCGGCTTGCCCGCATGTTGCGCCAGAGTTGTCTAACGTTTGGACGGACATTCTTTGCAAACGAACACAGTTTTTCGCCTACAATTTCTGGTCTGCCCTCCATCAAACCTTCATGATCAACCGAAAGATTGATTTCTGTGGCAATCCTAGCTAGCTCCGCTAGTTCGGCCTTGCACTGCCAGGCAACTACCACCCTCCTTTCCCGAACAAAGGCTTGCAGCTCGGGGTAGCTTTCATAGTGTTCTGAGACAAGATGTCCGCTCGTGTAACTCTAGGTAACTGAAAACAAAACGAAAAGACAAGTTACCTCCCATTTCCGAATAAGGCCTATTCACCCATCTCTAACCTTGCCTTGTCCTGGTTGGCGCAAACGTACGGCTGACGTGGGTTCGATGGGAAATCGCCCTGTATGTCGCACTAGAAAGTGCTCCTACAGCTGTTTTGGGATTTTCTATAGTAAGCGGTTGACACTGATTGATAGGAAGTCGTCAGACCTCAGCATGAAGCTCAGGCAATGGTACTTATACGCTAATGGATGTTGGTTGGCCAGCGTAGGATCACATAGGGAAACAACTTATCCTTTCTAATTTGCGTCATTTATTCTAAACCCAAACTGAGCATCATAGACTCAAGATGGACCCAATAGGTTTAGGCTTGGCAGTATTTGATGCTCAGTGTTTCTAAACCTTGACCATGTAAACTTACCTTACAGTTTTGGCTGAAGTGAGAGTAGACCTACGATGTACCAGCACAGACTTACACAGTTCAGGCAAAACTGAGGTTCTTTAATTTATCCAGCATAGGCTTCATTTAAGGTAACCAGACTAAACTAGAATTATTTTAAGGTTAATAGAACTGTTACCTCATGCGGCTTGAGTTAGATCCTGTTACGTTTATCGCCTCGAGCTAAAAAATATTATTTAAGAACGATTACATAAATAAAATAAAATACATAAAATAAATAGATTTCACGAACTCAAAGTCACGGATCCTTTTCACATTCACACTTAGCGTAGTTCCCCTTTTTAAAATATTAATAAACTGAACGCAAAAATGCCCTCTTTCCAACGGTGTATTGTTCTGCATAAATAAATAAACTCATTGAGCTGGGCGAACCAAAACGTTCCTTCAAATAACACAATACAAAGTTTTCTCTCTCAACACATAATCTCTTCAGAATTCCTTTGCTGTACTTGTAAACGCTAAAAGAGTCGAGACATCAATGGAGCCAGCAGTCACTCTTCAATATGAAAACAACCAGAAAAGGCAAAGTTCAGTTGTCGGTTTGAGCAGTTACCCTATCCACGGCATAATGTGTTTTAATGTAATAACAATGTGAGCTCCCATTTACATTCACTTTCACGAGAAAGTGTGCGTGCAAAATCCTCGTTGAAATGTTATTTTAATACTAAGAAGGTTTACGCCTGCCTCGCAGTTTCGGATCTTTGGGATAATAGATAATGTAATAGAGAGCGAGTTCGGAGTTTACAAATCATAAATTACAACTTCATAAACCAATTTTCCAGTAAGAAATGCAGTACAGCTAAACATGACCTATCGTGTCTAATCTGTTAATTTGTTGCTAATCTGTTATCAGCGATGTTTAGGCGAATTAGAAGAAGAAGAAAGATAAGAAGATGAAGTGTATGGATGATGATGATGATGATGATGATGATGATGATGATGATGATGATGATGATGATGATGATGATGATGATGATGATGATGATGATGATGATGATGATGACAACGACGGCTGTGGCAAAGGATGTCCAAAAAATGAGGAAGATCCCTTCGCTGGTATGGACTATTTACGTTTAACGTAAACCTGCGTGCCAGAAATGTTAGGAATGATATTGTGGCTCTAATCTACTGGGCCGAGATGTGCCTGCAAGACTACCTAGGATCGTCTCTCTATCTCATCTATCTTTATCTCATCCCTCAATCTCTCAGGTCATCGGGAAGACATGTTGGACGAAGCAGCAGAGACGTAGAGACGACTATATATAGAGACTCCTCTAAGCGGACTTTGAAAGCAAGTCTAGCTCGGACATTGCTGTCCACTCCATGTTTGATTTGTGCCAAAGTTTGCGTATAATGCATAACAGTGCCTACATAATTGCAGAGCATCCGAATCTACACAAGATAGTGCAGTATCTACACTGTTCACGTACATGTACATACAAACCCTATAAATTAAAAGGCATGCATTCAAGTTTTAGCATTGCATACCTGTAGTAAACAAAACACATCCGTTTCTATGTCCAGGAAGTATAAAATAAATAGCATTTGGTAATACGCCACCGACGGCAGCCCTTAAATGTGTCTTCTATATATATAAATTGCTTAGCCGGAAGTCCTTCTTCGCCGCTACTATAAAGTTTGTCTCCTATGGACGCTGATCTGGGCAGGTGCTGAGTGCTGCTGATCGGCCTGCTGTGTGCTCAAAACCAACCAAATCGTTATAGCCGACATTTCCTTACCGAACGTTTAACCGTTTCTGAGATAAATAAATAAACAAAATGTCCACAAACTGCAATAGCCTCATTCCGCGCGCTTCCATTAAAAATCAAATTGAGGTTTCAGCATGTTTTCCCATATAGACCAAAACATTCATGGTTTTTCTATGAAGCCTTGGTAGCGTTGTGGGTTAATCTTTCGCCTACAGTTTCGGGAGACCCAAGATCGATACTCACGCGGGCCATGTTTTTTTTTAAGTTTTTTTTTTTTTTTTTTTTTTTTTTTTTTTAACACTACAATACGGATATTTTTTATTTTAATTTAGACTTTTTACCTTTAATTTATTATTATTATTATTATTATTATTATTATTATTATTATTATTATTATTATTATTATTATTATTATTATAATTATTATTATTATTATTATTATTATTATTATTAAACTAATAATAATAATAATAATAATAATAATAATAATAAATTATTATTATTATTATTATTATTATTATTATTATTATTATTATTATTATTATTATTATTATTATTATTATATCAAATTTTCTTTTAAAACCTTGGTGTTTTTTATGATTTCTATTTGTATTATTCTATATTCAATAGTAGTAGTAGTAGTAGTAGTAGTAGTAGTAGTAGTAGTAGTAGTAGTAGTAGTAGTAGTAGTAGTAGTAGTACCAAGGATCGGGATGGGGTGGTACGTGTAGGTAAAAGTGGGCTACGGGTAGGTTTAAAGGGGCATGGGTAGGCATAACGGGGATACGGGTATATATAAGGGGGTATGGTGATGGTCGATTCCTTCCCTATATGCTCTGGTGTTGGGGACGTAAATCTAATCCCTAAGTCGATTCCTTTCATCCATACCTGCGAAACGAAACGGGGAAGTATCAAGGAGGGTACAGGTAGGTTACAAGGGGGGTACGGAAGGTATCAAGGGGGTATGGGGAGGTATCAAGTGGGTTCGGGGAGGTATCAAGGGCCCCTGGGGGTATGGTGAGGCATCATGGGGGGGACGGGGAGATATCAGGGGGGGGTATGGGGAGGTATGAAGGGGGATATGGGGAGGTATCATCGTCCAAATGAAACTCGCAGACAACAGTTGTCTCTCTGTCTACATTTTAAACAGCATCATGTGTACCAGGGTACAAAAACCAAAAGTATTATTCATGCGGCTGTGGACATACCTTTCATTGCCTTCCGAGTAACAGAGATAGACGAGTGAGGAAGTATGTTGCGATATGTAGAAACGCCGTTATTTATACGACCTCTTTACGCTCTACCTATGTTCTTTTGAGGGTCCCGTTATTTTGACGTCAAAACAATGCTCTGTTAGGTTTAGGGCTGTGTTAGGCTTAGGGTTAGGTTAAGGGTTAGGGATTGAGTTAGGGTTAGAGTTAGGGTTTGGGTAAGGTTAGCTTAAAAAATGGACATATTTTTTTAAATGTCAAAACAACGTATGTAGCGTGTCATGAAAGTCATAACAACGACGTTTTCACATGCTTGTGTGTGTGTTTGTGTGTGTGGGCATGTAGAAACGACGTTACAGTGACACACTCATGGAACTCCACATGGTTTCTTTTGACTTTTTTGGAAGGGCGCCCTATTTTGACGTCAAAATAGTTCCCTGCAGAGTTAGAGCTGTTTTAGGCCTAGGGTTAGGTTAAGGGTTAGGGTTAGGGTTAGGGTTTGGGTTAGGGGTTAGGGTTAGGGTTAGGGTTAGGGATAGGTTCAAAAATTTGAAAATGTCAAAATAATGTCACGAAAATGAAAAGTGTGTCAAAATAATCCCTGTTTTTTTCACAACAGTCATCATAATGTCGTTTTTACAAAAATGTGTGTGTGTGTGTTTGTGTGTGTGTGTAAATGAAGTGGGGTTGGGCTGCAGCTCTAGCGTTATGCAACACTTATGCACCAGCTCTAAGAATGCCTAGCACCGAAAGTGTTTAGATCCTGACTATGTGGGCCCACTTGTAAACTGAAACAATTATACGTGAAAATAAAATTGGAGTTTTGATGATCCTTGATATAGGCAGTGTGCCTGGACACACTCACATTGTTTTAGAAGAAAGGACTTTAACACTTCGAATAGCATTCCCTAACTATTGTATGCTGTCACGATCTTGAAATGGCAATGGAATAAACAAATGCAGCGCACATACGGGACAGACATTCTTGCTGTTTGTTCTCCGTTTTATTTCATTTTAATCATATTTTAAGCGAAGTTATTTGAGATAAGAAAATTATATATAATAATCCCCGTTAAAATTTGCAGCTATTTCTACATACTCTTGCAGTTTGCCAGATACAACAATCTGATACTGGCAAACACGTTTGGTCTCCACAAAAAATCCAGACGATGGACATAGCACAGTCCCAGCGGGGAGCATCACAACCAGATCGACTACATCATGGTCGAGAAACGCTTCAGATCAAGCATCAACATTGGCAGTACATGCACTTTTCCAGGAGCAGACATCGGAAGTAACCACGATCTCGTGATGATGTCTTTCCGGCTCCACTTGAAGGGAGTAAACACAGCGAAGTGCACTAGGGGTGGCCTCGTGGCGAAGTGGATTAGTCGCCGGTTTCCTATGCCGAAGGTTGCGGGTTCCATTCCCGCAAGGGGCGAACGTATGTGACTTACGTACGAGACTATTGAGGTCACCGAGGGTTTTCTCCGGGCACTCCGGTTTCCTCCCTCCCTTCAATAATGGTACTGGACGCAGTCAATATAAAATTTCAAAAATAAAGATTCGATTTTCTTTCCGTCTTCCAATAGCGATCTCCCTGCCTTTACACCACCTGTTTGAGTGATGGATGTGTATTTGTTGTGTATGTGTGTGTGAGGATGGATGAGACAGGTGAGCGTGTATGTTGGTACAGATCGCCGCGCTTTTAGTCTGAATGATTTGGGGAAAGGCGCGTATATAGCATCCAGTATTATTATTATTATTATTATTATTATTATTATTATTATTATTATTATTATTATTATTATTATTATTATTAGACTGAAGTTCGACATGGACAAACTGTAAGACCCGGAGGTGGCAGAAATATTTCAGGCCACAACTGGAGGGAAATTTGCACCACTTCTCAATTTGGGAGCTGGTGAATAGATATCAACACCATGACCACCATCTTCAACTCAGCTGTGACAAATACCGCCACTGAGATCCTTCGCAAGAACCGCCCAAAGAAGAAGCTGTGGATCACACCTGAACTTTTGGACCGGTGTGATAAACGAAGAGAGATGAAAACGAAAAAGAACAACTCACAAGGAGCTGATGCCTACCGAAAAATTAACAATGACATCCGAAAAGGCATGCGCACAGCAAATGAGAACTGGATAGAAGATCAATGGCATGAAATAGAGAACAGTCTGAACAAGAACCACAGCAAGAAGGTCTATCAGACTGTGAAGCGGCTGACAAGCGTTAAACAGCCCAAGGTCTCCACGATCCAAAGCAAGTCAGGCCTTACAGAAGAACAAGAAGAAGAAGTTGAGGCATCACTGTAATCGCTGAAGAAAGGGAAGTCAGCAGGAGTGGACAACATACCCGCGGAACTGCTTCATTACATTACATTACATGATTATTGCTTTAGGTCCAGCGGACTCTTCCGAGCCAAATCAGGACCGGACAACCCCTGATCCGCATAAAAGATCTACCGAAACAACTCTAGTGGTAAAACTGAAAGCTCTCCACCAGCCAGTCACTTTACAATAAAGACATCCCACGCAGGGGAGGCTGAGGCTGTACTCTAATTTATCGAACCCCCGTTTACAAAAACAAAATAGAATACAAACATCATTATAAATGAACAGAACACATACATATAAAATGTTACATTGCTAAATAATAACATCATAGGAAGCCCTAGTGACCACCTGGCAGAAAGCGTCCAATATTCCCAAGCTGATCCAACAGACCTCATACACAAATAAGGAGTCCTGTCCCGGAAGAGTTTTCAAGAAAAAAAGGTAGGTGACTGGTATAGGGAAGAAGAAGATAGTATAGCAGATTGATAGAACAGAGCAGAAATGAGAAAGAGCAAATGAGAAAGACAGCGACAAGGGGAATTTAAAGCACTAAATTTCCAGAAAGTGGGGATACTATTTATACTGAAACCCCCGGCACCCCAACGGGGGTGCGGAACTGCTTCAAGTTGACCTTCAGGAGTGTGAAAATTACCGCACCATCGGCCTCATCAGCCATCTCAGCAAGGTCCTCCTGAAAATAATACTCAACAGGTTGAAACCCCAATCTGAACAAATCATAGCTGAAGAACAAGCAGGATTCAGGGCAGGGCTAAGTACCAATGAACAGATTTTCAACCTCAAAATAATCTGCCAGAAATACCTACAGCACCAACAACATCTATATCATGTGTTCGTAGACTTCAAGAAGGCGTTTGACCGAGTCTGGCATGCAGCTCTGCGGGCAACCTTGAGAGTGTACAACATCAGCCCAAAAATTATTCAATTCATCAAAAGCCTGTATGACAAAGCTACCAGTGCAGTCATCCATAACAACGCCATCGGAAACTGGTTCAGATCAAAAATCGGTGTGTGTCAATGATGCCTATTTTCTCCAACACTCTTCAAAATCTTCCTAGAGCGCATCATGTCAGGTGCCCTTGCAGATCACGAAGGCACAGTCAGCATATGGGGTAGAGCAATCTCCAACCTTCGTTTTGCGGATGACATTGATGGATTGGCTGGAGACGAACAAAAACTTGGAACAGCTTGTACAGAGGTTTGACATCACCTCCAGAGGCTATGGAATGGAAACAAGTGCAGAGAAGACCAAAATGATGATCACAACACGAATGGAATCTACATGGACATCAAAGTTCAAGGCCAATCCCTCAACAGAGTGCATATAGCTTCAAATATTTAGGAGCCATTGTATCAGACAATGGGTCCCGACAGGAAGTCCTCTCTAGGATCGCACAAACAACTGCTGCCCTGGCAAGGTTGAAGCCCATTTGGAAAGACCAGACCATCAGTCTGCATTACAAGGTAAGGCTGCTGCGCTCTCTTGTCATCTCCAACTTCCTATACGCTTGCGAAACATGGACCCTCACAGAAGATCTACAACGAGGAATACAAAGCAAGGAGATGAGGTGCTACAGAAAACTTCTGGGCATTTCTTATACCCAGCACATCCCCAACGACGAAGTCCGACATATCATCACACAAGCCATTGGTCAACGCGATAACATGCTCACAGTGGTGAGAAAACGGAAACTCTGATGGTATGGCCACGTCACCAGATCATCAGGTCTTGCAAAGACCATCCTGCAAGGCACAGTGCAAGGAGGTAAAAGAAGAGGGAGACCGAAAAAGGGGTGGGAGGACAACATTCGAGAATGGACTGGCTTGACACTGAGCGAAACCATCAGGGTTGCTGAGGACAGAGGAAGATGGAGTACGCTGCTAAAACGATCATCTGTGGTACCCTAACGACCTCAGAGTTACGGGATAGGATAGAACAGGATAGGATATACTAGTTAGATGAAGTCAGAAATCGATCTTCATAACGAGGTCTATCTGATGTACACTTACTGCGTCAGGGCATAGGCCAAGAATTTCTTGTACACCATATGAATCGAACCCACGCCGCCATAGACGCCCATACAAATACAAAATACATCACCACTGACCCAAAAGAAAAGAAAATTATAAAGAAGTACGACAATATTAATTAATATGCGTAGCTCCTTGTCAACACTAACTATCCGTTATGTATTATATAGATTTTTTAAAATGGAATTTTGGATAACATTTTTCAGCCAGGAGGGCAAAATTTGGTTTGCCTAATGGACCAGAGTGGGTTGGTGCAGTAGTGTTGTGGTTTGGGCACAGGCTAGCAACGTTTCATGTTAAGAAAAGTCGGGAAGGGTTAGTACTTAGAGGGCTACCATGGTTATAAGGCAACCATTAAACGACACAGAAAGACTGAAACAAGCGCCCGACACACCCTAGTCCACCCAGCTGTGAATGGATATGCCTGGATCTGTTTGTTTGTTTGTATGTAGATTATAGTCACACGACACTTTCGCATATAGGAGACTACTGGGCCGATTTATACTGACACCAGCGGGCCAGTTGTTGGTAAAGGGGAAAATAATATGATCACACGTTGACCAATCCGGGATTCGAACCAGCGACCTTTCGGTTACTAGCAAGACGCTCTTACCAACTGAGCTACCCGGCCCCTTCCTGGATCTGTTTAGAACCGGGGAAGGTAAAGCAACGAGGGAGATGAGACAGGCACTGCCCTCAGTAGTGGATTATTAGGCGGGAGACGAGCAAGCTGACAATTGTATATAATCAGGCAGTATACATAACAAGAAAACATGAAACACGCGGTTTGGGGGGGAAAAAAAGGCATAAGAAAGGCAAAAAGAATCTCTCTTTCCCAAATGAAAATAGCCAGAGAGACGCGAAATCGAAAGAAAAGAAAAGAAGACAATAAATATTTTCCAGAATACAGAATATAGAATCCTTTATTGTCCCCATAAACACCTGCAAGGAAATTCTTGGTGCAGTGTCCCATCTGCATATAAAATCTTAAAGCAATGAAACCATAACATCAACACAAACTGAAAATAAATAATGATGATGATGATATCTACAGTGATTAGAAGATCCATCTACAATGACGTTATCACACACACACACACACACACACACACACACACACACCTACATACACACATACACAGACTCAGACTCACAGACTCAGAACATTTTATTTACCCAAAGGATTAACATTTTAGGCCGAGGCATAGTCTTCCAACGTGTCCTTTGCATTCTTACACATCCACACGCATTCTGCAAACGACATCGATAAACAGTGAGAGAGAGAGAGAGAGAGAGAGAGAGAGAGAGAGAGAGAGAGAGAGAGAGATCCGTATCCAAACTAACAGAAAGGAATAGCAACCAAAAAAAGAAAGAATAAATAAATAATCTTTTTTTCCAGAAAAAAAAGAAAGAAAACATAATCAACAACTTACCCCCAAAACAGTTATAAATCTACCAATCGGCATACATGTGACACTTGAACTCACAACCTTGTGACAATTCAAGGAAGGTAGGTAATGTTTTTGTGTATCACCCGATCTAGATGGCTTAACGCTCAGGTTCTCAGCGCGAAGAAATATTAACCCTACAGTCTACGCAGGCTTGTTGACACGAATATGGACCATGGTCATCCCCTCAGTTAAAGTACACAAACTTTGCCTACTCGGATGACCCCTAACACTCATCTCTTTATAAGGTCAAAAAAGTGGAATAACCTATGTTGTCGTCTCTGTTTCTTTTGTTGTCAGTTCTTTTATTTGTGATTAAGAGATGTTTGCCGTTCGTACAAAAATGACTGAGAGAAACGGTGGGAGGAAAGGAGCACAGAATTTTATATTACTCATGTCATTGTTTGAGAGAGAGAGAGAGAGAGAGAGAGAGAGAGAGAGAGAGAGAGAGAGAGAGAGAGAGAGATGCGTGCGTTCGTGCATGCATGCATAAATACATGCAGACGTAGAATTTATAAGCTAGGGCTAGAATTTTCTTTTCATAACAAATTTAGTTAAAATGATAAAGCGTTCCCAGTGTTAGGCCGCACCGTATATTTGTTACTTTACACATTTTCTTCCGGTCCTGATTTGGCTCGGAAGAGTCCGCTGGACCTAAAGCAACAATAAATCAATCAATCAATCAAACACATTTTCGGCTTTGCGCTGCGACATTCATTCAGTCTCAGGCCGGCTGCACTTTATATTCGATCTTCTTCCACTTTCCCAAAGGTAAAACACTGTTAGAAAACAACAAAAATGTGCAAATATATAATAGGTATGCAGAAAGTTTGGTAAGTCAAAGTCTTACCTATATTGACGAATGTAATTGTCACTCGATCCAGAATCACAAAACAGATAATATTTGTTTGCAAAAGCGGTTTTTTGTTTGTTATAGTTCACAAATTGCACTCCAACTCCAAGTCATTTTCTCTCGCTCCATCGTGTTTTTCACTTCGTCACCACGAAAATTACACTTGCACTCTTTGACATTTTCACAACTATTATACAACCGTATACAACACTGCTATTCAACACACTTCCAAACAAGAAAGCGAAACGCATTTATCAATCTGTCAGGCTGGGAGAAGCTCACTACTGGACTTAATTGTTCACTTAGCAGCCTTTCTTCCTCTACATATCCTTCACATTATTTCCTTCTCGAAGCAACGTCCTGGTTGGAGAATACAAAAGATAGTAAAGAGAGTGTTGATACTGCAAGGTAATAAGCATAAAATAATATACTATACGATAACTGTGAACTCGTAGCGTCGCCGGGTCTTAACCGAGTACAGGCTGCCTATGCATACTCGGTGTGCGATGTCCTGTATCGTTTTATCCGGTGGCTCACAGGTTCCTCTTCAGTGACCCATAACCTTTGTATTATGCAAATATTGAGGGCACCCTCTTCAGTCAGACACGAGCATACAGAATTGACACTTGGCTATGTTCCCAACAATACAAACATCATCAATGAGCACGGGCGCTGCTGACAGTGTAATATGAACTCTCTCTCATGCACATGAACGCTAAGAACTCGCGATAGCCTCTGTACTCAGACCCTATAAAGCAGTGTACTGTACACGGTCAGATAGCTCATCCGTGAGTGTAATAGAGCGTGTTCCAGATGTTGCCGGTTCGAATCCTGTTTTCTCCAGTAATAAAAGCGCCTAAGTTTGACCAGCGAAACTTGGTTCGCAGTGATCCCTTTCGTTTCCGATAATGCAATCGGGAAATCCTTGCGAACTTTTCTTCGTGCCTGCGGTTCTGATGCGGCAGCGCCTTTAGTTGTAGACGAGATTGTGTTCGTCCTTATCCAGGGGAGGTAAATGCCATCATAACTCTCTAACTTGCGGAGATTGTTTTCGTCGAAAACGCACGAGTCTTTAGATTTGGTTCATCACGGGTTAGTAAAACAGACACTTTTACCAACGAAAGTTTAGTTGAAGTTTAAGATAGGGCATTGGTCATTTGTTTTTCTCCTCTTTTTTTAACGCAAATTAGAGAGCTTCTGTGACCCCAATTTATTAGCCTACTAATTAGCCCGTTTAAGCCTACGAACTATGGGGCTCACCCAAACCAAGTTTTGTTCGCGCACATTCATAAGAATGCATCAGAAAAGTGATTTTACACTTTACCATACCCAAAGGAGACATTTGAAACCTATAAATAATGCAAAACTTATGTTGAAAATCTCAATCGGAACCACAAACTCCTCCGCCATTTTACATCTGAAAACAAAGCAGCCCAAAAACAGCACGCCATTTTAAGAGCAAAGTACACCTGTTTTAATGAATCAATAATAACAAAAATGGTGAAAGAATATAGTCAAAGCATTTATTCAAGCTTACGTTTATAGAAATTGACCCGATATAAGTTGTTGTGGTTTTTTTAAATACCAGGAACTTACATGAGAATCACGATCCGTCAAACTAAAACTTCCGCAATTTCACGCAGCGAAGTTTTCTACGTAATGCAAATTAGGAGGTCGTGACCTTCAGGAAGCGCACATTTTATGGCGTAGATATGGGGAACTGCGAACCGAGTTTCTGTGCTTTCTAAAACTGTTGATATGAGAAGACAACTGTAAGTTTATTATACCCATATATTGATATTCAAATACAGTCAATGTAAACCTACACAATCAACAGCTGTTCAATTGGCCTCAAAAGCAATGGGAATCTGACTGGCTGGGACCTTAATCAATTTGACTTGTTTATCAGGGCAAAAAGGATGGGATCAGGCTAGATTCAAATTAAAAAGGCTGGGTGGGTTACATTCTTCACTGTCTCGAGTGGTGTTGCATTGCGGCTGCTGAGCTTTCCGCCTGGATGACTGAAATCATTTCAAAACCGTTTACAACTATGCTCCTAATCCCCTGCCGCACTCGTTTCACCTACCTCCACACTTCCAAAAATAAACAAGCTATCACTGCAGACGTGCATTCTGCTCCTTATTGCTGATCGATGCATGTGCATCTACAATAGGATAACCGGCCTGGGCCGGTTTGCAGTGTTCAATAAACAATCAAGCGTGTATGTAAACGATCATCACAAACTGCAACCTTCGTACAGGGATATAACAGCCGTTCACTAGTCTAAAGGGCCGTGCACAATTAGCAGCAATATTCCTCAGATACATTTATAATTATGCTCCATAAATCAGTCAGTCAGAAAACTGCACTGGTGAAATTGCCGTGTTTGGGCATTAAATAAAATATCAATTACCAGCTGATTTTAAATTGCTATTATCATGTCCATATACAATAGTTCAGCGTATGTTTATTAATACGTGTTCAATGACATAAATAAAGATCAAACAAAATATAAAAAATAAAACGATAATTATAAATAAAGATAAAAATAAAATAATAATAAATTATTACATAAAAAAAATTAACACTATTCAAATATTATCTGATGTATAATGATAAAATAAAAAAAAACTTGACATAATAACTATACTTCTTGTTAATTTAGTTAATAAATATTAAAAATTATGTAATAAGTAGTAGTATTAGTAGTAGTAAATAGTATAGTGAAATAGTAAGTAGTAGTAGTATTCAAAGTTCATGTAGTATTAACTGTAGTTCCTATCGTATGCTTGTGCTATTCCTGTCTCTTATGCCTGCGACAATCTGGCTGAACTGATTTTTTATGCTTCTGCTCCAGCGGTCTATTATATGCCTCTAATACGTATTTTTTTTTTTCATTATCCAGTTTTAGTAAATTTCTTATATCCATCCATGTATATGTTCAAACTTCGTCAACATCGGTTATACCTTGATGAGTTTTGTTTGTAGTTTACTACGTGAAACAGGTGCGTGGTGCACACTCAGCCATAATCACAATTTTCTATTAGTTTTGTAAGAGTTCATGAACTTTGGAACTTTGTCCTTTTATTAGCAAAACCACATACAATTCCAAGCATAAAATAAGGCTAATATTCCAGGGGGCATTTTAGCCAAACGTTATTAATGGGTTGAGATAGCGAAGTTGTTTTCATTTAAAAGGTTCTTGTAACAAATATTTAAACATACACTCAAAACTACCCATGCATGCATCATCACTCACACCAAATACAAATAATTAAAAATAATAACACAAACTACAAAAATAACGTACCCTCGGACAAAGAAAGGTTTTTGCCAGGATATTATCATCACTGCTGCAGTTCTGTAGCAGTGGTAAGTCATAGCTAGTCACATCCCTGTACACATCATTATTGTCAATTATCCATGCATACAGTACCTTTACTGCTGCTTGTGGCCCACAATCCGCTGGACCCAATAAGCAATGAATAGCTAACTTGTAGCCCACATACACACGCGCGCGCACACACACACACACACGTACACACACACACAAACACAAATACAACCATTTCAAAACGGGGGAGAAGGAGAAGGTGTTGGCTCCAAATAGTAACTTTGCTCTTGCTGCTTTCTCCTGCCAGCTTAACAAATTCGAACTAAAAGAGACATTTTGTCTTATATTATTTTTGAATCTATATTTTCTATAGTGAACTCAGCTCATCTATTGGTCTCCAAATTCTTATTATTATTTATTTATTAATACAAAAACAGATCAACAAAGACAAATAATAAAGGCGCCCGCTAGATTCCTATCCTATCCTATCCTGTCCCGTAACCTGGAGGTCGTAGGGGCACCACAGATGATCGTTTAACCAGCATACTCCATCTGTCTCTGTCCTCAGCAGCCCTGATGGCTTCGTTCACTGTCAAACCAGTCCATTCGATTTGAAAACCTAAGCGTCTAACTAAGCAAATGAGAGTGTAGATGGCAGCGTTTTACTCGTGGTATGTGCGCGCCATCAACATCATCAAAATATACAACTCCAGTAAAACCACGCCTTAGTAGACACCTAGGAATGGCTTGGGATAGACTGTGAAAGTGGCTAGGCGCTTTGGTGGCTCCAAACGGTAGCCTAGCATCAAACAAATACACAGGCTTTTTCTCTCCAGAGAAGTGCCACTGCAACTCTGTAACCTTGTAGTCATTGCAATGTATTGGAATAGAACAGTATGCTGATTTCAGATCTAATTTGGCACCCTA